>APFE030074244.1:56408-71959 GCA_000404065.3 Pinus taeda
ATCCTTGAGCGCCAACTTCCTCTGGTCGCTCTTGCTTTGGAATAAATCTGTCAACGCTTTCCACATCAAGTATGGAGAAGCCTTTCCATGCAGGCTGGATACAATGTGATCCTTCATGCCCTCCAACAGAATCCTTCGACACTTTTCTGTCTTCTTTTGCCAAGCCTCAACTTGAGCAGCATCAGTAGGCTTATGGACTTCATCATATATGAACTCCTTCAACACATTTTCATCTAACACCACCTCCATCCTATCTTTCCATGCAATATAATTCGAGTTGCCTTCAAGGGCATACTCCAATCGCAATCCGTTGAAAGACATTTCAACTTTGACACCAAGAAAAAACTACTGCAAATTCGAATTCCACCATCTCAAAACTCAACGGCTTCTGATCTAAAATTTGTGAGAACAAATTATCTCTCGTACAAAGATTGATGGTATGGGCATTTACCGGATATATCACCTTCCAAAAGAAGGATGAATCCAGAGGCTACCTAACCCAATTACAGACTCTGCCTGAAGAAATAAAATGTAATCACTTTATGAATAATAGATCTGATGATCAACCTGCTCTAATACAATGTAAAATTTTGAATAATATAACACTTATTCACAGAGATTATCCTGATTATACACTATTTGCGGAATATATGCATAATACATGACCTCCTCTACCATTGACCATCAATTTGCTGAATTAAAAAAACAATCGCACATTGAAACATTGAAACATCAATCACTCATATTAACACAATATGTAATGGGGAAAGCATACAGCTGAAAAGCCCTAACTATTTGTATATTATAATGATAGAAACATGTAACAATACATAGTACAATACTCCTCATAAGTACTTAGTACTATCTCCACATGCTACACACAAACTAGCTCAGATATGAACAAGTCACGGGTTCAAATCTCCTCCACTATTTGCCTACCTCTACTGCGCAATCCAAGTTGCGAATTGATCATATCCAAGTTCGAATTCCCTTGGCTTGCACTGCGCAATCCTCATTGGAAATCTCAATCAATGATTGTGCAAATCTCATGCACAACTATAGTCACAACTGATAGTAGTCTCACCCTTTCACCCACCTCTAACACTTGTCTCCACTGAAATGTCCACGCACTGAGTTAACTGACATATTCTTTAGTTGATTTATGAGTTAATAATTAGTGAATTAATTAATAACTAATTCACATCACTCATCACTAGTGTATTTGTTAGTTAGACTAAATACAACTAGTTCAACTAAGTCAAACTGAACACAACTACATCAACTCCTCAATCAACTTCACCAAACTCAATCACTTGAGTTCTAACTGAAGTCCATCATACAATAGCTCAACTAACCCATAGGAAAAGTGTATTTCCTTCTGGAAGTTGCATGTGCCACATTCATAGATCGAACTGAAGTGCTGCAAGAGGATAAGATAATGTTTATAGTCCAAACATTATTAAGAGCTAATAGTATTCGACTGTTCTATTTTTTGACTGGCAGTCTAAAAATAGACTCCACCCATATGTCTAAAAATAGAGGTCCATCTCTTTTTACCAACATGACCAATCATCCATAAATACCATCCTGCAACTCATAGACCATTATCCATATGTCTAAAAATAGACTTTATGCCAAAAATAGCCAGCGGGCCCACTTAGTGAAGGCGACTTTTTTTCACTAAGCTCCATCATCTTGTTGCATTTTCAATAATGTTTGACCAATGCCGACCATGGTTGATCATGGTTGACCATGATTCACCATAGTTGACCATGATTGATTTTCATATTGAGAAATCCTACGATAAACCCTAACATAAATATTATAAACCAAGGCATATAAACCCAATGATAAATATTATAAGGGGTAAAATAAACATGGTTGATGATGGTTGACCATGATTGATTTTCGTATTGAGGTAATCTTTGTCACAATGTGACGTTGAACCATGGTTGACCATGATTAAACCCTTGGATTAAACCTTACGAATAATATTATACCCTAGGAATAAGAACCCTTAATTTAATAAACCCAACGGTTTGATATTATAAACCTATGGGATTAATTCTAAAACTCCAAGGGATTATAAACCCAAGGGATTAATATTATAAACCCAAGATAAATATTATAAACCGTAAAATAAACATAGTTCACCATGGTTGATTTTCACATTGAGACAGTTTTTGCCACAATGCGACATTGAACCATCGTTGATCATGATTGATTTCCATATTCAGACAATTTTTGTCATATTGTGACATTGGTGTTACATGTCATTTGTTCACCATGATACTTAACTAGTGAAATGGATCTCTCACCATCTAGAAACATGTCCCATTGCACTCCCTTAAAGGTCAAACAATAAAAAACCCTTGAAGAACATGTGAATTTTGGGTTAAATTAGCCTTTATGAATTGTTAAGTATGACGTGCGATATTTTCCTAGTTAGTTTCTGCACATGTGTAGTTTCTATCCCTAAAATCTATGCAGAAATACGCTATGTCTTCCATTATTCATTGCGTAGTCAACTCAAAGGAAAGTAAAAATCAAAACTGAATTCCAGAAACATTGTTCAGTGAATATATCCCAACTGAAAGCTTTTGAGGTCATACCTGTTTGAGCCATACCCTTTAGATCATGGATCTAATTCCATCTCATCAAGGAACTATAATCCCCCAATTAGAGGATCTCATCCTTCTCTTTTGGATATGAAACTTATTCTTCTTGGTCTATAAATTGACTACAAGTTAGAGGGATTAGAGAGTTCAAAGAGGATACACTTATGTTGTTGGATTTAGATTAGAAGGCTTAACCATCTAAGGAGAGGGTTGGAGGCATTTGGGAGGAACCTCATGATGTCAAGGCAGAGGTTATAAGCCTCTTCCTTATCATTGAATTAATACAAATGAATCATTTTTTCCATTTTTTTGTCTTACTAAAAAGATGAATGATTTATGTCTCTTTTGATATTCATTAATATGATTTCAATTTCTAATCTCCTTGATCATTAGGATAAGCTTGTTTGAATTGTTATGCTGAATATGCCTTTGATCTTTCTTATGTCTGTGGTTGCAGGTGTTTTCGAGCATTGAGAAGCTACATCAAGACAGAGCAATGATCTTCAACAAGAATTTCACAAATAGGAAAGAGGCTTATTCTCCTTCTCTTGTATTTACAATTCAAACGATGTAAGCTTAAGAAAAGAGTTATTCAATTGTCTATTTGTTTCTAATTTCCTTTAGGATCTAGGGAGATCGCTCATGTGAGCAAGAGGGATTTATCCACCTAACAAATTGGAGACCGTACTGGGGAACGTTATTATTCTCTTCTCTTTTCTTGGCTTTTATTTCCTTTCTTTTTTGTTTAGCTAGATCTGAGTGTTAAAAATTTTATGATCTTTCAGATCCTTTGTTTTGATTGATTTCCTTTTATTTTTTATTGGACTTCCTAGATCTACGTGGCTTCTATTCATCAACAGAGTGTAGATATGTGCAATTATTGTCTCAGCAACTAGCACATGTGCACTAGTTGATAATGTTGACCTACAGGGTTCCTAGAATTTTTTGAAAAATTAGGTTTTCTCTTGTCCAATATCTAAATTTTGGTTTTCTGAAGGTGTTATCATATTTTTTGTAGTTATCCAATACCTATTTTGAACTTGTTTGATTGCTTTTGTGAATTATTTTTGGGAATCAATCCCTTTCGAAAAATTGATTAGGGTTTTGTTTGGCTTGTTAGTTGATTGGTTAGAAAGAGATAGGTTGTGCTCAAGATCACTATTTTCCTTTTTTTTTGTCAAATACACTAGATCCATTACTTAATTCTAATTTTTGTGTTAAACTTCTTTGTCTAATTGGAAATTAGGGTTTCTAAGGAATTAGTTTTTTTGTGAAGAGTTGATTTCATTGATGAAGGATAAAAGGGAAATCATTTCCTTTCAGCTTTGAAGTCTTTCGTTATTGCACTTTTGGCATCATTACTTTAAAGTATTCATTAGGAGAATTTCATTTTCCAAAATCTTGATTGGCTTTTGCGTGTTTTGAAAATTTCGAGTGATCAATGATAAATGAGATTTTGAGTTTATTTGTTCTCTTAGGCAAATTTCAAATCTTAGTTTATTTTTGCATATGGATTGCATCGAAGTGAAATAGGCTTGCTTGTGAAAAGAATTTTAAGTGAAGTTTTGAGTTTTGCATTTCATTTGAAGAAAATCAAAGAAACTCTTACATTCCTGTAATTAGGATTTCATTGAACATCAGATTACAAATTGCATGTTCGATTGCATTAGAATTTTGAGTGGAGTCTTAATATCATAAGTTTCACTCCCATTACCTATTGAGTAAATATCAACTTGATAAATGTGAGCGTTAATTACAATTTTACATTTATTAGGGTTCTTACCACCTACAGTAGCTTAAGTTGTAGAGACTTGGAATAGGGAAGTGAGTAAACTTTCCAAAGCTATAGTCAAACAAAAGAATCTTGCGCTAGGGAGATAAATTCAATTATTTCAGTTTTTCTCTAGGAAGCTCTTCTAACACATGAGTTAAGTAGGAGATCATGTAAGACTTGGTGAAGTGATCATACCCACTTCATTGGTTATGATAGACCAATTTTCATGTATTACAATGGTGTCGAAAGGTACTTCGGGTCACTTGAAAGTAAACCTCCAATTAACCACAATGAGGAGCTTTCAAGGGGATTGAGCTTTGTTACTCTTCCGTTGCATGTACGTCTAATTCATGACTGTTCCCCTAGGAATAATTGTTGTGGTTGGTAACTTTAGTGACTATAATCTTAGGATTATTAACCAAGGTGACGATAGAGGGAAGTTCTTGTTGTACTTGGAACAAATGTTGGATAAAATCACTTGGACTTTTTGGAGGGTAATTTTCACTCGAGATGGCATAAGTGAAGTTAATTACCCCATATCATTTCATTAAGCAGGTTGTCAATGTAACTGGTTCCAATCTCTGATATTTATAAAATGTTTCACTTTGATCTCTACGATATTGGATTTCATCACCAACTAGTAATTATTGATCTCTATGAGGAGTTAGTTTGTATGGTTTGAATCCCTATATTTATTAGTAGTTTTGATATTGTGTGAATTATTAATTTAAGAATTCATCGTGTCTGAATTACCGAGACAATCACATAGAATGCTCAGTCAATCCCCTGAATATATATCGAGTCAGTTAGAAAATATTAAAGCTGAAAAATCAAAATCAAAAGGATTTGGGACTATAGATGAACTTGAAACTCATACTATTTTAGAATTTGATGTAACAGGAACTGAATTGAATCAATTAGAAACATCTACTATTCTAGGACCTCAAGTAATAAAATATAAATTTGATCAACCTAAAACACTAGAATCACACTCAGAAGTAGCTGATCCAATAATCATTGAGCTTATTCGAAGATAATTAGATACTGGAGAGACTTTGGATTCATAATTGACTGAACTAGATATCGAAGAACCTACATCTAATGTTTCTCAACTTGAGTTGGCTTTAGCTACTTTAGCCCCTACTCCTAGTCCACCACCTTTACCTTGAGTAAAACTACTTATTATCAATAGTATACCTCATGGTCTTATTAGCATTGAAGAAATTATCTCAGACGAAGAGGAAGGAAGGCCTCATATACTAGTTTTTAATGGTAATCAGATAGATATTTATGAAATTCTCTTTTCTTCTTTTTAGCCTAACCCTTAGTATTTTACGCCCTTTAACTTTTTAGGTCAAGGCATTCCACGATACACTACTCCTTATTATAATGTACCATACATAGATTTGTCTAAAATGATTTCTGGAGCCATGTCGTCAGATATTTCTATGTTTTATACACCTCCAAAATCAAATTTATATGGTGGCCCATCAATCCCTCCTAGATATCAATCACTTTATGGAACATATTCAAGAGCTTCTCCCTCAATTCAACCTTCAACTATGTCAACTGATTTAACTGATACTACACTTCATGGTTTGACATCTGATCAATATATACATATGATTTACGACAATGTAGGTAATCCTCAAATTAACCCAACAAGCAGTTATTACCTTCTTGGGGGGAAACCCTCATATCCTCCTCCTAGAGGACAACCTTTAGTTGGATATTATCCTGCAGTTGGAGGGAAACCTCTTATTGGAAATTATACACCTTATGGTTAGATCACTCAAGCCGTTTTAGGTCAACCTGTTGTATCTCAACTCATTGTTGGTACTCTGTATCCTGGGTTGAACACAATCTGGAATCCTTCATATAATCAAGAACCAATGCAAGTTTCTCCTCAAGTGCCAATTTATTAACCTTTTCAGCCTATTGGAATACCTATTCAGCAAATGCATGTTCAAGTTATTCCTATACAAGTCCAACAACTTGTTTAGAGTAATCCATCAACACTTGTTCAACAATCGCTCTAGAAATCTGTCCCAAGTACTCAAACTCTGGTTCAGTCTGTTGTGTAAACATCTGTTCAAAATCTAGTTTTGAGTTCACCACAAATTCCCATCCTAGGAGTATCACAAGTAACTGTTCCAGTTACTTCTCATGTAATGATGCAACCAACTACTCAGACTATTCCTCAGGCATCTATTTATCAAACTATTTCTATGATTCAGTTTATGCCCCAAATTCTTGTGGTACATCCTAGTATACCATATATGCAAACACTGTTTCAAGGGTAGGATTTTGAAGGTCAACCTTAGAGTCCATCTTTTCAAGGCCAACCTTTTCAAAATCAATTCTTCCAAGTTCAACCTTTGTAGAGTCAACCCTTTAAGGGATAGTTTATCTAGGGTCAAATGGGCCAGGGTCCTCCTTTCCATAATCAACTATACCCCGGTCATACTTTTCAAGTACCAATTCAATTGCAATTTGGTATGGTTCATCCTAGATATCCAGGAGGTATGAAAATTCCAACTACTCAGGCTATTCAAGGATATCCTAAGTATCCTTCTCCAGGAACATGACTTGTCCCTCAAGGTTATCAATACCAGCAACAATATCCTAACTATCAGTTACCATTTATTGCAACTTTTGATTTATCAGATCTATCTCAGTTAATAAATGATCCCATTTTTTTCTACCATTTTGGCCGACAATCCCTACAAAGTTACCCAGTTACATTTAGAAATTTGAAGGTAAATCGGGAGAGGACCCATCAAATCATGTTATGACTTATCATCTTTGGTGTGCATCAAACTCACTAATTGATGATTCCATTAGGTTACGACTTTTCCAACAAAGCTTAACTTGTACGACAACCAAGTGGTATGTTTAATTATTGCTGCCTTCTTTCAACACTTTCAACACTCTAGCCACTGCTTTTTTGATGTATTTTCAGTTACCCATATGATTCGATGATGGTATTGAACTTTTAGCTTCTCTAAAACAGTCAACATCAACCCATATTTCAGACCATACTCATTAATCAAGGTAAAAATGTCATTTAGTTAAAATTTTACATCCCAGATCAAATTTTGGCCAAATCATTCATAAAATCACTTTTGGTGGTGATTACTAAAGATGTTTCCAAAGGTGGTGTTGTAACTGAAGAACAAGTTATCACTCGTGCCCAGTACTTAGATCTTTTTTACACTTAATCTAACACTTTGCATGAAGAAATTCAAGATTTTCCTCGTCCAGGTCAAACCAACCTAGTTCTTACAGGATCACACACTACTCATGGTGTGATTACTTATGTTAGCAAACAATCTAAGACTAAAAAGACAAATTATAAGAAGACTCAGATTTTGGCTTTACCATATTCACCCGAAGAAAATCCTTCTCCTGAAATTACTTATGAAATAAATGTCATAGATTCATCTACTGGCAAGAACAAGCAATCCTGAGTGAAAAAAAAGGAAAAGGTAAAGAGAAATAAAACATTACTCCCAAGGAGAAATCAACAACTAGAACCAACTGAAACTTCAAACATCACATTTCACATTGTATACGCTACTTCGATGTGTCGAACCAGTGTGTATACGCACATTTATCAAAGCGAACCACCGCACAGATATGCAAATACTAACTTAAAAAATTCACAACTATTCCAGACTTTAGTCATACCTAGGTCATAACATTTACAGAATAAAACACGCGTCAGTATTCAGATCTAGACTATCCATGATCAAACCATGTAATGATAATTCATTTTATGTCTTATGATCCTGATCCATCATCCATCATCAACCACATAGGTGCATCCTTAGTTCAGATCAATAAAATCTTTAGAAACCCATAACTTGCATATTTGATCTAACAATTCATCAGATATTCAATACTTGCATACCTTAGCCTAATGATCTTCTCCTCATATAGTTTTAGGCCTTCCTGAGTAGCTTGGAGAAAAACCACTTAGGACCAATACCTTGGACCAAATACTTCAGACTAATAGCTCGGACCAATACCTTGGACCAAATACCTCAGACTAATACCTTGGACCAAAATCTTGATTTTCCATCTCATACCCTCGTTTCCTTCTATGAAAGTGCGAGTATACATATACGATCCTTTTGTTCTTTAACCTGCGTGTATACGCTGCTTGGACAAAGTGAACAAGTGTATACTTATTAAACCACTCACTTTCTTCAATCTCTGGAGTCAGATCTATAATCCTTTGTTGTTAACCTGTTGCACTATGAACTGTCATCTGTGTGAGTAGCCATAAAGGAAAAAACCTATATCATAATTCCAATAGTTCTAAGGAGACATCATGCATAAGAATCTATAAATAACTTACAAGAAGACTCACTTCAACCATTTAACCAACGTAACCTACAACAAAAGAAGCATAAATAGTAAATGCAAAAATAAGAGATGCAAGTGAAAAAGACATTCAAAGGAAATAAATAAATTGTACAAGAGGGCTCTGAGGCTCCTGGGATGGCCAGGCCTAAGGATACTCAAATTCCTATGAAGGAAACCAAACTTTAGAAGCTAAAAATGGCACCAAACTACATTATCTGAATCAATCCAAGTACATTTCTGCTAGAAATGAAAGTGGAATTGCTAAATAACAAGTTTTCTCCACAAGAAGACTAAAAATTACATGCCCCTAGAGGGAAATTAGATTTTTTACTTATACAAAGTGATGAGGAAGCATTATCCTTGAAAGAAGGAAGGTTTCCCCCTCCAAAATCCATCAAATAGTGGATCTAGTTCCCAACACTAGGAATCTCCATTAAATGAGAGGGAACACATTCCTAGATTTTCTCAATCAGTGGAGCTCCAGAATTTGTTAATAATTTCATGATATTTTGTTTGTTTATTGTCCAATATTTGTCCATCCTATAGTAGGGAGAAAGTCTGTATATTATCTCATTGAAAATTTACTCTAGAGGGATAACACCATAAGATGGTATTCTTGTAGAAAGCTCTAGAGGGATAACGCCATGCATGCTTCATAGGACCCCAAGAGAAAGAATCAAACTCTGCCACAGGTCCAAACTGTTATAGAAAAAATATGGCCAAACAATGATCGAGATTTTCATAATCATCTCTAAGCGACTTTTTTGATCCAAGCTTTAGACAATGTTACCAAATCCTCGACGACACATACTTATGTGTTAGTACAATAGGATTCCCTTATTGTATCATAGCCCAAACTCATCTCATTATAGCATGAGAAGGTGTACGGGATGGAACGTTATATGGATGCCTATCATTAATACACAACCTTACCTTAGTCCAAATGTTTGACATATAACTATAACCAATGGCCAAGAATGGGCATTGCATAATCGAGTAGCTAAGATTAAGCATGAGAAGATTGATGGCTCACAAGAAATCCAATATGATGTAATCCCATAGGGTTGCATCCTGTAAGCCATATAAATTTTCACACAAAGGATAACAATTTGGATGATGCAAGCCCGGGAAGAGTTGGAAATGAAATATTTAGTAATTGTGGGAGCTTCAGTGTGAGAGGTCCCCATCAGACAACTCATCCTAGAAGACTCTTCCTGGAGGAAATCCAAAGGAGTTCTGGATGAGATGCTCGGGATGACATAGGGTTGGGTTATCATGGTAGGAGAAAGAGTTTTATGAATCTTGAGCAATGACTACGTAGAGAGGTGTGGGACCACAATGCACGTAGGCCCAGGGATCCCTGTGCTCGAAAGTTAAAAGGTGAAACACACTTTGGAGGGAGTAGGATGACGTAAGCCTAGAATATGGTGGCACACATGTAAGCCTCACATTATAACCATTGGTGTGAGGGTAGAACCACCTTAAAGGCCAACCTGCAAGGCCACCCTTGGAGAAAAATTTGAATGTACAAATGACAAGGGATGGGTAACAAAGCCCAGGTAATGGTAATGTTGCCATCAACTGATGCCTATCAAATAACCCTATAAATGCATATTTTAATATAAGGTGAGCATGAATGGGTTGGATGGTTAAATAAATATACATGCAACTAATACACACTATCCAAGTGGCGTTGAGAGGTCGATTAGGACTGCCATGAGGATGCCATGTGGTAAAAGGGAAACATGGCACCTTCTGATCTGTTTGAACTCAATTATTTACGACTTTCAATCCATAGGTCAAATTGAAGCAATTTTTTATATCACTTGAATCATCTTGATGAGACAAACACAGTAGTAATGATAAATCAAGGTTTTAAATTAGTTGAAAAGACTAAAATTTTTATACCCCATTTCCATAATGACACCTTGGAACTTGGGTCAACATAGTAACCACCTCCTTTTAAGAATGGTTGGAAAGGATTTTAGGGTGCATGTGTGTGTTACTATTTTTCATTTTTAGTAGGAATGGTTAGTAATCAATTCATATTAATATACCTTTTTTTCCATTAATGCCCTCAAATTTTATTCAAGTTTTCTTTCTCATAATGTAAAATTTAAATTAGGGAAAGATTTTATGTTTTTCTATGTGCACAAATATTGTGATTTGAAATGATATTGTTGACATCGAGATATTAGTCTTAGAAACTATTTAAATAGTTAATTTTTATTTTAAAATATACTACATTATATTTCCTTGTAAGTATAATGAATGCATTAGTTGGGTTATTAACTAGGACATTTATTAAACTTTAACTCTTTGGATCTAAAGAACCAGTTTGGTGATGGGGAATGTTTCTATACCACCTTCTTCATCATATTTTTATCTAAATCTAAATTTATTTAAGATATTTCATGGGGTTTGATTATATAAAAATCAACTAGGTGGAGAGGGAGATTTTTTTCACCTCTAACCTAACATAGTAAATATTGGTTTCCTATGATATAAACTACCTACCTCGTTCAAGTTGGGTGAAACAAAACTAGGAAATAATACCCTTAATTATGTGCCTATTTTTTAGGGATCCTACCTATATTCGATCCTTAGTTTCAAAGATAACATAGGAAGGAGATTTTATTACTCGACATCTCATCTTACTAGGAAATCCAAATGTCACTTGAGTATTGTCTCTACCCTTTTATCTGATGATGAAAATCTTGATCAATATAGTGACTACCTCTTTTAATGATTTCAATGGTTTATAATGAAGATATACCAAAGAACCTATCAATTCTTATTCTATACTTAGCATCTCCCTTTGGTTTCTAATGATTTTGCAAAACATTTGGTTGCTTCATTGATATATCCTCTATTGATAGAATATAGGTGAACATTTCCATACTATCAAGTTATTTCATTGGAGAACAACTCTTTCCAAAGTTCAGAACCTAAGGTAAGTCATTCAACTTTTTGAAGCCGTCCCAAACTTACAAGCTTGACTTGTTGTACACCAATGTTTTTCCTTTTTGTATAGGGATTGCATGAGAACACCTAAAGAAAGCCTTCACCTTCAGATTAACATCATACAAGAAATGAGTTATAGAGAGATGATGTATTGATCTACATAGAACACGACTGAATTAATTAACTCATTAGTAGATATATTGCTTTCATCATATGTTGAATATAGATTTGCTTTTCTATGAGGAAATGTAAGTTACCTAGAAAGTTAATTTCAACAAGGGAAACATTTAATTACATAATGTACATCAAAATTTTTACAAAATATTATCACCTTATCAATAAAGAGATGGGTTAATATATATTTTTAAAATTTAATACTGTGATGATGGGCCAATACCATGGCTTATCAATAGCACATGCACTTTTGTTGACGTTGCGATCAAAACCCTCCAAAAATTTTCTTACAGTTGAATTTTGGAGCCTACTAAGGATATTACAATCTATCATTATATAATCACTTCATTGATGATTGATGTTTTATTAAGTGTTTAAGACTTCTTCTCGGACTCTAAGTGTCAAAGTCACTTTCTCACACATGCTCAGTCCTCAATGAATTAATAAGCACACCTCCTTTACGCAAACTTGAACAGACATATGGAAGTCCATAAAAATAGTGCCTACACAATGTTCAACCTATGTCTATCGTTAGTGCGCACTCTCCATTGATTATCCCTGTCACTTTGATTGCAATTGTTCTTTTATCATGTTATTTTTCCCAATGGCCTCTTTTACACACCTTTGCTTTCATAAGTGCCACTTTCATGTTTGCGATTGTCATTTTTGCTTGCCTTTCACTTTTAAAAGTTACACTTTTGTGTTATATTTGCTATAACATTTGTCTCTTTCATTTGTGTTAGCATTTGCACATGTCATTTTACTTTTTCTTACTATCACCTTTTGGTAAGGCAAGTATTGCACCTAGTAAAAGGGAGTCATTAGTACATTCATGAAGGGTAGTTCTGATGCATTCTCATGGACTACTGTGTTCTATCCATCATACCTACAGGCTATAGATACATTCCCCAAGTCTTGAGTATTTTTTCATTAATGTCATCACTTGTGTCGCAAAGTGTATCTTAAGTGTCGCACTTGGATATACGTGTTGTCTTGTTGTCATTTCGATGAGGACATGTTAATTTTGGGTGGTGAATGCCTCATTGTCGAGTTCTTAATAATTTTCAAGTGTGTGGTCATGTTCAAGTCATGTTTTGGTTCCATCTGTCGCCTCTTAGATCCCACACTTAGTCATTTTTTCTAATTGATCCTTCTTCGATTAACCTCCTCCCAAATTGTCTCCTTGAACTGTGCATTATGTAGTTTCAGACCATAAGAAGCTTATCATTCCCTCAGGAACTGCGTATTGTGTATTCATAGTGCTCAGTGAGGCCTTCCTAACCTCATAAATTGTGCAATCTTTCCTCTTAGTCAATCTTTCACTGTGCATTGCGCAATTTCAATTAATACTCTAACTCTCTATCTCTCTTAAATGTGTAAATGCGCAATCTAGTGGCTTAGTCTCTCCCTTGAACTATGAATTGTGTAATCACAGTGAACAAGCCCTTCCTTTCTGGCTATTTAACTTGCTCAACTGCACAATCTTCAGTCACTAGCCCCCCAAAACTACACATTTCACATTCATAGTGAGCAAGCTTTCATTACTATCTCACTGACTTTCCCAATTGCGCAGACTTGTCCCTCCTTGTCTCCTAGAACTGTGCCCTATCCAGTTTCAGTGAGAAAGCCCTCACTGTTGTCTCCTTAACTCCCTCAACTATAGAATCTTGCTTCTTAGGCCTCCATTTACTATGCATTAAACAGTCACAATCGTGATTCCCTCACTCCTCTCCTCTGCAACTGTGCACTGTGTAATCCCTGAGCCTTTGTCCCTGTCCAGTACTCAGTTCCAGGCCAATCAATGGTTCTCAAGAAGAAAGTTAGACTAAGAGATCTCTGGACTGATGCCATCTTGTCATGAGTGAATTTCATTTGTAGGTACCATATTTTAACATGATAGGATGATGCTCAGAAAGGAGAAGGATACCATGCAAGGTGATACTCAAGAAGACTGCAAAATAGGACAATCACTGAACCAATAGATGAAGGGACACTAGATTGCGAAAGAAGTTGGAATATCTAGATCACATAAAATACCCCATATCTTCAAGCCTTTTGGAGGATAAATAGGAATAACCTGTATCATATATCATGAAGACACAAAGATAACAGCAGAAGAGAAGCTTGGCATTGAAATCATAAATTCTATATCCTCATTTTCAAGTCATGTCTTGTCAATGTGTCATCTCAAGATTCATATAAGTTATCATGTTGCCATTTGTGGATATAATTATGTATTTTCAATAAAATGACAAAATGTAACTATGTGGAAGTCCAAGAATCACATGTGGAATATGAAAAGTTACATGTAAACTAAAGAGCCACTAGGAAAAGTCGAAGAGCCTTGTAGAAGCTCAAAAGTCACTTGGAAGTGTAACAGGAATGAGGGAAGCTCAAGCATCATGGGGATATGAAAGGTCTTTTCTCTTGTTATAAATACACCCTCATAACTTAAGAAAATGGCTTTTGGAGTCATAGACCTTTGAGAGATGGCATTGGCTTCTCTAGCATGGCATAGGAGAGAATATCATTCATTGGAGAAGGAATAATTGAATTAATGTTCCACTACTGGAGCTATTGGTTCGCCATTGTAACTGTGTACTTGGATCTTTCACCTAATAGTCAGAAGCTCGTTGAGCCAACACATTTTCATGCATTTATCGTGAATATTGTAAGATTATTCTTTAGATGTTTGCAATATGTGTTATGTTCATATGTACTAGGAAAATTGAACTACTTCATTGGGTTTGGTACTTATCTTATTGAATGTGTGTTGTAATTTCTTTAATGATCATTGTGTCTATGTGAACTATTTTGCTAGAAACTAACGAATCTTTCCTTTATCTCATGTGCCTTTCCTAGGAATTCACTATTACTTTCCTCCTAGAGCCTCACTCTCGTCTCCTCTTTTGTGCAAGTCTTCGTTTATGCATTGCAAGTGGTGTTTCAGTGTCAACTTACTTGTTCATGTCAAAGGATATGTGTGTAATATTTATGTTATCCATTGTAGCCAAGGCAAAGCTTAGAGTTATGTTGGTGAGACCGATACTCCAGATGGAGCTCCTACTCCAAATAGTGTGAGGTCTAATTGAAACTTCACATTGGGGAAATCCCCTTGGTTGATGGATTTCCAGCATCGTCAACAACTTCATATGACACTTGTTTATATGACATTTTTTTTAATTAACCAATTTAATTAAAAGAGAAAAAAGGGAATACTACTACTTTGGAGATAAATCTTGACCTTTGATTTTTGTATACTACTATGCATATTCTAGAATATTGTGTGGAAGTTAAATCTCTACCATCCACCTAATAATTATTTATTTGATATAAATTAAATTATGGAGACCATATTATAAAATAGTCATGTTTATTAGCGTAAATAATTATTGATAATTAAATTAAAATTTTGGAAGACCTATTCCAAAATAGACATGCCTTTTGACATAAAAATGTAACTTTGAATTTTTTATATAAACTTCAACAGAGTTCGAAGCTATTACAATAAATATGCATTATGAGCTCCAAATGCCGCATTCTAGAATTCAATAAACCATTCAATAAATGCTCAATATGAGTTAGATATATCACATTTTAAAATTAATTTTGGATAGAAAAAATAACAATATTTTTCCCTACCACTTAAA
>APFE030074245.1:0-13556 GCA_000404065.3 Pinus taeda
ACAATTAAATCTAGTTGACTTGCACAAATGAAATTTTTAATAACTCCATCTATATAATAGACCTTGGTGATTGGATCTAATAGATAACAACTTCCTCAAACCAAGAATATTTAAGAGGATGGAAAGAAAGTGATTATATATTTTCTCTTTTGGTATACAACCTACACAAAAATTATATCTCACATGAAAACATTTAAATGCCATTATTATTTTTAACTATGTATTTACCCTCAAATTAAAATAAGTTATATAATTACAAATTAGGAAAAACATAATAATTAACTTTTATTTATTGAAAATTAAAATTTTCCAAACAATATAGAAAAATTGATTTGTGTGGATTTAGTCCCCACTAAATTAAAGGTTCAAATCTCATAAAATGAGCGACTGATAAAAGCCACTTTTAAGAGAATTAAGCTATCCGAAAAAACTTGAATCTATGTCAAAACTCAACTCTACTTGTTTCATTAAATCATAATTTTAATATATTTATTATGAAATATTTAATTAACTAGATGTTTAATATTACTTTTTTTACCATATAGTGAATACAAATTACTAAGTGATGTTGATGTTTTTTTTAAAAGTCCGAAATTAAAATCCCTTTAATCTGGGCAACTCTCAAAATCCAATAGCTCATTCCTCAAAAAAACATCAAAAAAAAATTTAATGCTCGAAATATGCATTTTCTTGCTCGAAGGCAGTGGGCCTGTGAGATGCCAGAAAAGCTAGAATTGGAAGCTCAAGATGGGAAATTTTTCGATGATAAATTATATATTTTTGATATGCTATAACCGAATTTAAAATTTTGGTATGATAATATTGTTCTTCAAAGCATTTTCCTTAAAATAAAATAGAACTGCTTGTGGAGAAAAATGGTTATGGTAGATTCAGATTTGTATTGGAAGGAAGCAAAACGAAGTGTGAAGCTACATGAGAGTGATTCTGTGGCACAATTGTGTGGCCCAGAAAAGAGAATAAATGAGCCTGTGTAATAGATAGTTGTACAAGAATAAAAGGTTCTTGTTGAAGGTAATTAAGAGCCAGTGAAATTATTGAAAATAAACAATCAAAATTATGAGAAGCGGAGTCTTATTAAAACCAAAAAACCAAACATGTAATGTCAGCTAAGGATTTTAGGTTAATAAGTGTGAATAAATATTTTTTTTTGTTGATTAGATTTATGGAAATTTGAATTTTGAATTTTATTATTTTATTATTTACGTAATATATATGGATTTGAACTTTGAATTTTATAATTTATTTATAATTTAGTAAATTTTGAATCTCATATTTTACATATTATTTCATGACAAGAAGATTATCAATTAAATCGTCTCCATGAACTCTTAAAAAAGCAAATTAATATATTGGTAAATAAAAATATTAAAAACAAATTTTTTTGTTAGTTGAATTTTGAATTCAAATCATTTACTACTATGGATTTGAACTTTGAATTTCATCATAAACATATGACTTCATAAATTTTGAATCTCATAATTTACATATTACTCCATAACACAAAAATTACCAATTAAAATAACATAAAAATTACCCATTAAACTGCATCCATAAATTATTAAAAACACAAATTAATCAAAAGTTTTGGATGGTGACCTTAGGAACGCTGGAGGTCTATATTGGTTTACACATGTAAAGTAGTAAGCAGTCAATCTGGTATATTCCATTACCTCGTTTCAGACACAGTGACCAATTGAAGACCAGATCATTCGGAAACACAGAAAGAAGCCCATAATATACCGTTAAAAAATAATATATATAATATATATATAAGAAATATAATTTATATTAATTATATTATTATAAAAATTATTTTTAATTAATAAATAAATATATAATAAAAAGATTAATGTAAAAAAGTTAAAAATTAAAATATGAAAGATAAAATGTTTGATAAACGGAAAAGGGAGATGGCAAATATGCTTTTCGGATGGACTAAAGAAGATAATTTTCACTGAGTTCAATTTTTTTTTGGGTATTTAATTTTTTTATTATTTTTTTAATTGGATATCTGAAATAATATTTTTTTTTTTTTAATTTTAGCCTTGTCCAATAATTTGTTGTGTATGGATATAAGGAAGTGTTTTATAACATTGAGATGAGTGTGTACTTATTTTTTATGTTAATACTAGGTGAATGAGCACTTAATTTCTCCGATGTAATATTGGTTACATGATGTTACATGAGTATGCTTAACTTTGCAGATCTCTTTGCATTTATGTTAGCTAATATTGTGCTTCATGGATCTTATTATTTAATGGTCTTTATTGGTATGAAATAGGTTGTGGCATTTTTCTCCCTAAAATTTTAGCAATTATGTCAAATGACCCCTTCAAATTAAGACAGGTTAGCTATTTAGCAAGTTATGAGTATTACAATATCAAGGTTCACTTTTTATTTTCTTCATAATTCTTGTAATCTCCTTTTTAATACCCTTATTCATGTATTCTTAAAATTTTTAAAACCATAAATGACTTACAACTTGATTATATTTAGTTCACTAAAACATTAAAAAAAAAACAAAAAACAAAATATACTATAAGATTTCCATTCTCTTAGTATCTCCTTTTTCATCTCATTTTTTATGTCTTTATTAATGTATTCTCAAGTTTTGAAAACCATACAAAGATTATATTTAGTTAACTAAACATAAACATAAACATAAATAATAATAATAGTAATAGATATGCTATAAGTGAAGTTATTTAATTAGAAGAATAATATATTCTTCCAACAATTGGAACTAAATTAATTACTAAAAAAATAAATATATAAAAATAAATTATCCTTAAGAGAATAATATTTCTCTTTATATTACTAGAATTACATTTAATTACCAATTGTTATTATACATTCATTTCTTCACTAAATCAAGATTTACCAATTGTAATTGCATATTCATTTATTCGCTAAATCATTTCTTTGTTTTTTTTTTTTTTTCTTTTTAAGCCCTTCTAGCCTCTATCACCAAGATTTCCCTCATAGACATATATGACCCATGCATCCCACCTCGCTATTAACCAGCATATATCCAATTTCTTCAAGTGCAATTTTTTTTATGAACCTATATTATTTAAATATGTTGTATTGTTATTTATTTTTTCTAAAATTTTAAATTTTTTTTAATTTATATTTGGGCTGACATGAGAAAAATTTCAACGGTAATGAGAGATTGACATAGTTACACATCTAACTAGGCTTTAGGATGAGTCTCTAAACTAAACAAAAATAATCATATTTAGAGTATCCCCATCAGTTTAACAAAAAATGTACCATCAACATATTAACCCCAGCTATATTTTATATAAGATATCTCTATAAGAATTGCAACAATAAAAAATGTCTTTAACTATATAAAGTATAGCAATTTTTGAGATCCATAATGACAACTTTTGAAATAAAGTTGATATCTCCAAAAAGGTAACTATAGCTATTTTTTGATAATACATTTACCATCCCATTTTGCTCCTAATATATATGAGAAAAACATAACTAATAGATAACCCGTTACCAAAGAGTATAAAACAATTCTAAGATCTCAACCCTAATGTTAATACCCAAATCACTGAACTAACTGAAATAATAGAGATGTCCGAAATGTCCGAAATTTATAACCGTGAATGCACCAATCCCACATTTGTTCATATTTGAAGCCCGTTCTTAAAAAAACCCACCAGATATTGTTGCCAAATATCTACCATTTTGATGCTATCTCTTTAAAAACTTGCCCTTCCAAAAAGCCTTATCATTGAATTGAAACACTAAATCATTTCATTACCGATGGTTAATACACATTTATTTCTTTACTAAATCTTTAACCACCAATTTTGATTACACATCCATTTCTTCACTAAATCTACTAAATCATGTCACGAGTTGGTTTGAATTGGAGCCCACGGCATTGAATTCATCATAGAAGCTCTTACACAGACATGATGGTAGCTCTAAGAAGCTGTATAATTACATGTCTGTTTATATTAAGCTTATGTTATGATAGGCTCCATTTTTTTTTTTTTGAGAATTTAGCTCGGAAGTTATCATGAATATGAAGTTTTTAGGGGTGGATTTTGGATTATTTGAATTTTTTTACCAGTTTTTTAATTTTTTTATGGTGTTCATTTTTATCATTTTATTTAAATTTTTAACATTATCATGAAATGATTCAAGATGTTTGAGAGTGGTTTTTTGGTCACTAGATTTTATATGGAGAAAGTAGAATTTTATATCTCACTCAAAATCCAAGAGACTTATTAGGTTTTTGGGATTTCAGGATTGGGGGGATTGCAATGTTTCCATTGAATTTTGTCATGTACTAGGGTATGGAACTTGTATTTAATCAAGAGAACCAAGCCCTCTATGTGCCTTGATGTTAGTGAAATTAGTTGTCAAACTCCTCTATCACCACCCTACTAAAAATGTACTCTTCACTCAAACAAAATCTTGACTTGACATGCCTATCTTATGTTAATGCTTAGAGGGTGATATTAATAACAAAGATCCGAAGATAGGAAATGATTTTGATGATATATAGGTATTTGTTGAAGCATGATTTTTCTGGATGCTAGAGACCATCCAGAGCCTATTTGTTGATGTATTTTAGATTCAAAGATGGATTGCACTCCATGTTATTTCGGTTATGTGCACCCTTATATATTATATAAATGAGAACTTGTAATTTGTGGACTTGTGGTTGATGAAGCTTATAACTACTAGATGGATGATGTTATATGGTTTAATCCACGTTTTTATGCTTTTTATCACAAATTCATCATTCTACATGTTTTTGTTGACATATGTGCATCAAAATATATAACATTATATATTATATAAAATTCACTCCCAAAATCACTCCCAACCTGGGAGCTTTTGAAACTATCACTCCTCTCTCTTGCTTCCACTCCTACTCCCTGCTTCTACTCTCGCTTTTTGCTTCCGCTCCCACTCCCAATCCCAAGCAGCCTTGCTCCAGAACAGACATGCATCACATTACTAATACTTGTATGATCTATGTCTAATGTGTGTGTTGATAGTTTTTTACCTGTTGTTGAGCTAGTGATCCTCCCAATTATGAGGCAGTAGAGAAGACAACAAATATGGAACCTTCACCCTTTCTTGACATTAGTGATGAAGATGTTGAATGAGAGCGAAGGAGACAGTGATATCTACTATTTCTTGGTAGAGGACACATGCATGTCATAGGAGATAGTGAAATACACTATAGTTGGGAAGAGGCTATATGCATACTAAGGGAACACATGTCACACCTTCAGTTAATTCTAGTTTATATGTTGTTTCAAATTTAGCAATTTTAGTTTTGGATAGAGTTTTTCTATTATTAGAGCTTTTCTTTTGTTATTTTTAACATGTGTGATCCATTCTCACTAAGAGGGTGCAAATCCTTATTCAATTAGAATACTTATACATGAGAAATTCCCATGTTAGGTAGAGGACACAAATCTCAAGGAAGGAATGCATGCTTGCATGCTCCAGTTCATCTTTTGTTGGAGACACACTTACTTGGCACTCTTACCATGCAACTTTGGTGCACTAGATGATCACATTCGGGCTATGATTTGACAAAGTCCAACTAGATATAATTTTGCATGTGTCCATATTCATTGTACTTTCTCTCCTCTTCATATTCTATAAGTGAGATGAAAGGTGTGTCATTATGTTGGTTATCGAGGTTTTGCTTTGAACTATTGTAGTGTATCTTTTTCAATATTCACTAGAATATAGATGCAATTGAGAGTCTAAATCTATGTGTTTTCCTTTCAAATTTTCCACAATATGTATTTGTAAGTCAACCAACTTATATCTATCTCTTTTTTATTAAAACTTTCAAGTTTTTAGCAACCTAGTATTCCAGCTATTCTTTCTAGGTGTAGAATGTTCTTACCATTGTGAATGAAAAATAAAGGGATATAAATATAAAGAGGTATACAAAATGTTAATGAAAAAATGGATACCTACAATATCTGGTGTAAGGGTTTTTTAGATTGGGAAGGTGTATTGGGTTCGTATTGGTAGGGGGTTGAATAAAGTGATTTTTAGAGGTATTTTTCAACATGTAGTCAAATTAAGGGTATCGTTTAGTATGCCATGAATGCATGTGTTATCTTAGAGGTTCATTGAGGGAAGCCACTATGTTTAAAACTTAGAAGTGTCAAATTGTCCATTGGATTTAAATTTGGTGAATCAAGTCAAATGATTGTTATCTTTCCCACCCAAATTCAAATATATTATAAAAACATTTTCAATTTTAAGGGATTACTCATTTTAACATTCAAATCTATTATAATAACATTTTCATTTTTAAGGGATTAATGATTTTAAATGAGCCTATAGATGAAAAAGTAGTTAAGCTTAGATTTGGACCTTTCTATATTAGTTATGGATCTACGTTTATATAAAAAACCACCCTTTCCTACTCATATGTGGTAAGTGTTAAATAAGATCTCAATATATTTTGTGGAAGTGAGTGACTCTACATATATTTGGAAACAAATTGCATATACCTACTTACTACCACTAACTATTACTTTATTTTTAGTTTTGTAAAATATCACAATAAACAATATAAGTTGATGTAAGTGTCACAATTTCTTCAATATTAACTATAAAATTTCATATAAATATAAATCTGTACACTTAGAGTAGTGAAGTGCTCTTCAACCTAGTATAAGGGGTGAATTTTGCATGAATAAATTAAGGAATGAACATAACAGATATGGATGGTTCTAGGTATTTTCTCCCTTCACCCTTGGACATTGTATATGGATAGTATGAAGGAGTGAGGGAAGATATCACATGAGAAGCATTGAGAGTAGGAAAGTTTATTGAAAAGATAGGAACATGCATTTGCAAATATGGAATATGTTGAAAAAGTCACAACAAAAGCATAAGGCCACACATGATCAACATAGAACCAAGAAGTCATTCAAAGTGGAAGACAAAGTTTGGTTAGAACTAAACAAAGAAAGACTACAAGGTCATGGAAAGAAGATCAAGTCTCTATGATATGGCCCTTATGAGGTATTGGAGAAGGTGAGAGACAATGCATATTGAGTCAGTGTACTCCCATACATGTGCATTTACACAATAGTGAATGTAGAGAACTTGAAACTCTATGAGTATTCCATTTGAGATCGAAAGGAGAAGAAAGACCTACCTACCATAAAGGAATTGGCACCAAATACTCAAACATAGTTGCTAGAAGGCTGAGTTTGCTTAAGTAGTCAAAAACTACAAGAGAAGGGTAACATGACCTTTGGAAAATTGGATTGAAATGAAAACTTCTAGGTAAAGCAAAATGGAATTCCAGTAAGAAGGTAGAGGAAAAATTTCCTAACCTCATTCAATAGAGATTTTGGGGACCAAAAACCTCCCTAAATTAGAAGGTACAATTTAGACTAGATCATCAAATAATTTTCCATCTATCTTGGTACCTTATAGGTGGAAAATTTGGGGGATGGGCACGTAGGGCCTATTTTAAAGGTAGTTCTCAATTTCAACGGTAATGAGAGATTGACATAGTTACACATCTAACTAGGCTTTAGGATGAGTCTCTAAACTAAACAAAAATAATCATATTTAGAGTATCCCCATCAGTTTAACAAAAAATGTACCATCAACATATTAACCCCAACTATATTTTATATAAGATATCTCTATAAGAATTGCAACAATAAAAAATGTCTTTAACTATATAAAGTATAGCAATTTTTGAGATCCATAATGACAACTTTTGAAATAAAGTTGATATCTCCAAAAAGGTAACTATAGCTATTTTTTGATAATACATTTACCATCCCATTTTGCTCCTAATATATATGAGAAAAACATAACTAATAGATAACCCGTTACCAAAGAGTATAAAACAATTCTAAGATCTCAACCCTAATGTTAATACCCAAATCACTGAACTAACTGAAATAATAGAGATGTCCGAAATGTCCGAAATTTATAACCGTGAATGCACCAATCCCACATTTGTTCATATTTGAAGCCCGTTCTTAAAAAAACCCACCAGATATTGTTGCCAAATATCTACCATTTTGATGCTATCTCTTTAAAAACTTGCCCTTCCAAAAAGCCTTATCATTGAATTGAAACACTAAATCATTTCATTACCGATGGTTAATACACATTTATTTCTTTACTAAATCTTTAACCACCAATTTTGATTACACATCCATTTCTTCACTAAATCTACTAAATCATGTCACGAGTTGGTTTGAATTGGAGCCCACGGCATTGAATTCATCATAGAAGCTCTTACACAGACATGATGGTAGCTCTAAGAAGCTGTATAATTACATGTCTGTTTATATTAAGCTTATGTTATGATAGGCTCCATTTTTTTTTTTTTGAGAATTTAGCTCGGAAGTTATCATGAATATGAAGTTTTTAGGGGTGGATTTTGGATTATTTGAATTTTTTTACCAGTTTTTTAATTTTTTTATGGTGTTCATTTTTATCATTTTATTTAAATTTTTAACATTATCATGAAATGATTCAAGATGTTTGAGAGTGGTTTTTTGGTCACTAGATTTTATATGGAGAAAGTAGAATTTTATATCTCACTCAAAATCCAAGAGACTTATTAGGTTTTTGGGATTTCAGGATTGGGGGGATTGCAATGTTTCCATTGAATTTTGTCATGTACTAGGGTATGGAACTTGTATTTAATCAAGAGAACCAAGCCCTCTATGTGCCTTGATGTTAGTGAAATTAGTTGTCAAACTCCTCTATCACCACCCTACTAAAAATGTACTCTTCACTCAAACAAAATCTTGACTTGACATGCCTATCTTATGTTAATGCTTAGAGGGTGATATTAATAACAAAGATCCGAAGATAGGAAATGATTTTGATGATATATAGGTATTTGTTGAAGCATGATTTTTCTGGATGCTAGAGACCATCCAGAGCCTATTTGTTGATGTATTTTAGATTCAAAGATGGATTGCACTCCATGTTATTTCGGTTATGTGCACCCTTATATATTATATAAATGAGAACTTGTAATTTGTGGACTTGTGGTTGATGAAGCTTATAACTACTAGATGGATGATGTTATATGGTTTAATCCACGTTTTTATGCTTTTTATCACAAATTCATCATTCTACATGTTTTTGTTGACATATGTGCATCAAAATATATAACATTATATATTATATAAAATTCACTCCCAAAATCACTCCCAACTTGGGAGCTTTTGAAACTATCACTCCTCTCTCTTGCTTCCACTCCTACTTCCTGCTTCTACTCTCGCTTTTTGCTTCCGCTCCCACTCCCAATCCCAAGCAGCCTTGCTCCAGAACAGACATGCATCACATTACTAATACTTGTATGATCTATGTCTAATGTGTGTGTTGATAGTTTTTTACCTGTTGTTGAGCTAGTGATCCTCCCAATTATGAGGCAGTAGAGAAGACAACAAATATGGAACCTTCACCCTTTCTTGACATTAGTGATGAAGATGTTGAATGAGAGCGAAGGAGACAGTGATATCTACTATTTCTTGGTAGAGGACACATGCATGTCATAGGAGATAGTGAAATACACTATAGTTGGGAAGAGGCTATATGCATACTAAGGGAACACATGTCACACCTTCAGTTAATTCTAGTTTATATGTTGTTTCAAATTTAGCAATTTTAGTTTTGGATAGAGTTTTTCTATTATTAGAGCTTTTCTTTTGTTATTTTTAACATGTGTGATCCATTCTCACTAAGAGGGTGCAAATCCTTATTCAATTAGAATACTTATACATGAGAAATTCCCATGTTAGGTAGAGGACACAAATCTCAAGGAAGGAATGCATGCTTGCATGCTCCAGTTCATCTTTTGTTGGAGACACACTTACTTGGCACTCTTACCATGCAACTTTGGTGCACTAGATGATCACATTCGGGCTATGATTTGACAAAGTCCAACTAGATATAATTTTGCATGTGTCCATATTCATTGTACTTTCTCTCCTCTTCATATTCTATAAGTGAGATGAAAGGTGTGTCATTATGTTGGTTATCGAGGTTTTGCTTTGAACTATTGTAGTGTATCTTTTTCAATATTCACTAGAATATAGATGCAATTGAGAGTCTAAATCTATGTGTTTTCCTTTCAAATTTTCCACAATATGTATTTGTAAGTCAACCAACTTATATCTATCTCTTTTTTATTAAAACTTTCAAGTTTTTAGCAACCTAGTATTCCAGCTATTCTTTCTAGGTGTAGAATGTTCTTACCATTGTGAATGAAAAATAAAGGGATATAAATATAAAGAGGTATACAAAATGTTAATGAAAAAATGGATACCTACAATATCTGGTGTAAGGGTTTTTTAGATTGGGAAGGTGTATTGGGTTCGTATTGGTAGGGGGTTGAATAAAGTGATTTTTAGAGGTATTTTTCAACATGTAGTCAAATTAAGGGTATCGTTTAGTATGCCATGAATGCATGTGTTATCTTAGAGGTTCATTGAGGGAAGCCACTATGTTTAAAACTTAGAAGTGTCAAATTGTCCATTGGATTTAAATTTGGTGAATCAAGTCAAATGATTGTTATCTTTCCCACCCAAATTCAAATATATTATAAAAACATTTTCAATTTTAAGGGATTACTCATTTTAACATTCAAATCTATTATAATAACATTTTCATTTTTAAGGGATTAATGATTTTAAATGAGCCTATAGATGAAAAAGTAGTTAAGCTTAGATTTGGACCTTTCTATATTAGTTATGGATCTACGTTTATATAAAAAACCACCCTTTCCTACTCATATGTGGTAAGTGTTAAATAAGATCTCAATATATTTTGTGGAAGTGAGTGACTCTACATATATTTGGAAACAAATTGCATATACCTACTTACTACCACTAACTATTACTTTATTTTTAGTTTTGTAAAATATCACAATAAACAATATAAGTTGATGTAAGTGTCACAATTTCTTCAATATTAACTATAAAATTTCATATAAATATAAATCTGTACACTTAGAGTAGTGAAGTGCTCTTCAACCTAGTATAAGGGGTGAATTTTGCATGAATAAATTAAGGAATGAACATAACAGATATGGATGGTTCTAGGTATTTTCTCCCTTCACCCTTGGACATTGTATATGGATAGTATGAAGGAGTGAGGGAAGATATCACATGAGAAGCATTGAGAGTAGGAAAGTTTATTGAAAAGATAGGAACATGCATTTGCAAATATAGAATATGTTGAAAAAGTCACAACAAAAGCATAAGGCCACACATGATCAACATAGAACCAAGAAGTCATTCAAAGTGGAAGACAAAGTTTGGTTAGAACTAAACAAAGAAAGACTACAAGGTCATGGAAAGAAGATCAAGTCTCTATGATATGGCCCTTATGAGGTATTGGAGAAGGTGAGAGACAATGCATATTGAGTCAGTGTACTCCCATACATGTGCATTTACACAATAGTGAATGTAGAGAACTTGAAACTCTATGAGTATTCCATTTGAGATCGAAAGGAGAAGAAAGACCTACCTACCATAAAGGAATTGGCACCAAATACTCAAACATAGTTGCTAGAAGGCTGAGTTTGCTTAAGTAGTCAAAAACTACAAGAGAAGGGTAACATGACCTTTGGAAAATTGGATTGAAATGAAAACTTCTAGGTAAAGCAAAATGGAATTCCAGTAAGAAGGTAGAGGAAAAATTTCCTAACCTCATTCAATAGAGATTTTGGGGACCAAAAACCTCCCTAAATTAGAAGGTACAATTTAGACTAGATCATCAAATAATTTTCCATCTATCTTGGTACCTTATAGGTGGAAAATTTGGGGGATGGGCACGTAGGGCCTATTTTAAAGGTAGTTCTCAATTTCAAAATTTGAGTGTCAATACTTTTAAATCCATTTTGAGACATTAAATGGACTTTTTCGGGGTTGAGTGTTTAGAACTTGTAAGCACGCCCTCAATGTTGATTTGAATATTAATACTTTTCCGTTATTATGAAAATAACCTCAATTTTCATGTTAATACCTTTCCATTATTATGATAATTACCTCAATCAAAGTTAGTGTGTGAAAGTTATGTCTTTTGCAACTTGATCTACCTTGTTGACCAATAAGATGCCATATCATCCCCCATTATTGACATATGTGAAGTTGTCCATGTGTAGACTTTTAGGAAGGTTATATAAGGCCCAAAATATTATCATAATTGAATATTGAGGAAGTCAAAAACCTTCCCCTAAATGGATAACGTACTACTATGAGAAGGTTCCATTCTTTAAGGAGTGGTATTTTGAGAGCATAATAGAGAAGGACAAGGATTTTAGATTAGTAGTTCTAACTATAACATCAAATGGTAACTCTATAATGAATTCTAATTCCTTTGAGAACTAAATCAAAAAGAGAAAAGCCTTCACATTCTCACTAGGTTATCTCCTATATTAGATATCCCAAGATAAAATCATGCATTCATATGTGTAAATGGCGAGTTTGTTGTGCATATTCTTTCATTTTCATATTAAATATTTCAAAATATTATAACAATTTCTCCAATAAAATATCCATGATAATTTATAAATCAATTACAACCTCATGATAAAACCATGAAATAAAAAAAAACTAAAACATTACGAGAAAAAAATAAACTGTAAAATTTATAATTCTAATTTAACAAAAGATTAAAACCATTTTCCCTTTAGTGCACAACCATGTCATTTTAAAAATATTTATAATAACGTTATTATTTATACCTATATATTAATCCTCAAGGACCAAATGAACCACATAATTACAAACTATTTAAATTTAAAATAAAATCGTAAACATAATAATAAAATTTCATTTTGAAATAATATCAATATTAGTATCACTCGTCATAATATATAATAAGATAAGATTATTAAAAATTAAGATTTAAATTTTAAAACGCGCGCTCTTGGTTAACAGAAAAAACATCATCAATTATTTAAATAGTTTGTGAAGTTAGAATCAATTTTATATATTAGAAAGTCTAATTAAACTAAATTATTTTTAAAGTAAAAAATTTTAGAATTTTTCTACATATTAATTATAATATAAAAAATAGTTTTAAGAGTAGCTTTATAGGTTAATAGTCGCAAGGTCATTTTTCCTGAAGCCTTGAATTAGTCACACTAATAAGCCACAGAAGCTAATAAATTCACCAAAGCTCAGTTGGAAAAAATAAAAATTAATATATTTTGTCTTTATTGTTCTGATATTTAAGTAAAAAAATGTCTAACAATATTCATGGTAAGGCGTATTATAGATCAAATTACATACTTATTATATTTCTTAGAGCACATTTCTTGATTGTAAGGCACTGTAACTGTCAGAGGCTATAGACACTAGATTTGAAGGTCAAAACATAGAAATTCCACACTTGAAAATTGCCTACAAAACATAGGCCAGACAGTTGTAGGTTAGATCCTATGGAAACTAAACGTTGAGTGCAGAAATTGCGTGCGTGTCATAGAGAATGCAAACTACTGAGCGTTGTGTTCAGTCTTCCTGAGAATGAGA
>APFE030074252.1:0-10399 GCA_000404065.3 Pinus taeda
CCCCAGGCTCCTCGACAATGGTCAATCCGAGGTTTACTGTTTTTAATATTGAATATCTTCTATCGTTCCCAGTGAGGAAGGATTGATTACCTCATTGGTTTAGATATGATCTCGTGCTTCTCCTTTAAGAGGAGCTTTCCCAGAGCATAGATGTAACAATTGGATTTTCTTCCTACCGCAAGATCAACTACTTGTTTGTTTTACCTATCTTGGAGAGTTAATTACTCCCTACTCCAAGATACTAGCCTAAGCTATGTTGGTGAATAAGAGCCCTAGAAAATAAAAAGATTGCTAGATGAATTTTAATTAAGCGTTAATTGGTTGTTTCTTAAGTCAAAAGGTATGGAGATGAAAATTTGTGGTGTGAAGACTCGACTCCAAAATGCTAAAAAATGCACCTAGATGATCAATTCTTTTTCTTTTTCAATGAATATCTAGCTAAAGGAAGAGTTGAGAATGCAATTCTTGAAAACAAAACTTTCCTTCAACATATAAACGAAAAGAAAAACTTTTTTGTCTTTTTCAAAACACTCAAACGAAGCTACTAATTATGCTCACGAAATAAATCCCTTTTCGTTTCAACACTCAAAACTAGAAAAACAATTTTTCCAAAAGAGAAACTAGAATTTCTAGAAAACACACTCAAAACTATGAAAAAACTAATCTTGAGATCTAACTTTTTAAAACTAATTGAAATAAAATCTTCAAATGTTTTTGAGGATGTTTTTACTTAGTTATTCAGCAAACTAAGGATTAATTCGTTCAGCGAGACAAATAAAAAAAAAACACCCAGCTATGTTTTTTATAAAAAATGAAATCCACAACTTATGACCAAGTTCATTCAAAGTTTTGAAAAGAGAAACAAAATCGATTTCTCACCAAGGAAGATCTCACAAACCAGCTAGACTTATCAAGAAGACAAAAGACTCCAGGGTGATTTAAGGTCTCTTAGGCTTCTAAGCTTTAAGTCACTACAAAGATTGAGTGAGGACCAAACCAAGCATGCAAAAACTTCTAGAAATTTATTCAAAACACAACACCAATGGAACTTACCTATGAGAGACTCTTAACAGGATATATGTAGATCTAGGTAGAGGATAAAAGTAACAGAACAAACCTAAACTAAATTGGACGAAAAGATTTCAAGATTTTCAAAAATTTTGATACGGTCCGCAGGCCCCCAGTATAACCAGGTGCAGTACCGCTCTGTGCAGTAAAGTAACAGTGCGGACAAGTCCACATTGTAACTTAAACAGAACGTGCGGTCCTCGTAAAAATTTCTAAAAATTAAAAAATCAATCCAAGGCTGACAAAATACCCAATCCCACACACATCAAGTGAAAAGCAGAAACAAAAGATCAAGTTTCTCGAATCAAAGATAAAGGAAAATTAAACAATCAAATCCTGTCCCCAGCGGAGTCGCCAATTTGTTAAGCAGATAAATCGTTCTTGCGGACAAGACTGATCTCCCTAGTATCAATTGATATCTAGCAACAAGCAAGACAAGCAAATCTACTTTTCTCTAAACATATTTCGATTCATTAATAAACACTAAGAGGTGTTTTAGACCCTACCTTAAGTCCAACGCTAGTTTGTGGCAGCTTTCTCCAACAGCTTCAAAGAGTTTCCTTTAAATAACTTGCAAACACAAACAAGCACACATCAAAGAACACCTGCATAGCTAATATAATAAATCATGTTCATCATAGTGATCAAGGAGTCTATGAAATAAACCATGAAACACAGCTTATTGAGAAAAATAAACTTGATTGTATTAACTTTGAGAAGAAGAACTTTACAACCTTGGTGCCTTAATGTTGTACAAGCTCTTCCCAGGGTCTAGGTAGGAATCTCCTCTACTTTGACAAACCCCACTCTCTCCCAAATGAGATAAAAAAGGTATGTGATCTTTCCTCTCAAAACCTCAATTAGGAAGACCTAGTTCCAGCAGCATATACCCTCAAAAATATTCAGCTTTCAACCTCCTAAGTAACCAGCCCAAAGCTTCATTTTATAGTGCAAGGGAAGGAGGTTACAGGTCCACCATTGAAGGGATAGAGTCCTCCTTCAAGGGGATAAGCCCCTCACATCAAGGGGTTAGCTCCTTAAGGAATGGGATGCATGCACCCTCATGGAGCGAACTTGCCAGTGCAAGATTCCATCTAGAAGCTTCCAGAATTGACTCAAAGTGAGTTTTTAAGAATAAACTCGTGCCTTTTTAACTTTTATAGGGGTTCACACCCATATATGCAAATACAGAGTGATCAGGTGCATAGGGGACATGACCAGTGGGTGCGGCACCGCAGGTAATGCTAAGAGAAAGTGCGAAACCAGAGTTTTAGAGATTTATAAGGTCTTTCTCTCATTTTCAAAGCTTGATATGTAGAGCTGAGGTTTAAGACTTGCAAAGGAGGTATGTATGAGTGATGATAGACTCATATTGATTACAGAAAGTCATGGTGACAATTTTTCGTGTAACAGGATTCAATGAAAGATTCATTTCAATGCATTTCTATAAGACTTTGCAAATATTAGAGAGAGCTTCCTAGAAGTCATATCCATAAGGAGTGAATTCATCCATGTTTATCTTAATAGTGTAATGAAAAAGTTCAACAAAGTTACTTAGAACTTCCCTCTGGAAAGTAGTAGGGGCATTGCACAAACTGAATGGAAGGACCCTATAAGAAAAGGTACCCCAAGGACATGTGAATGTGGTATTATCTTGGTCCTCAAGGCTGATCCGTATTGGTTGTATCCACTAAATCCATCTAGGAAAGAGAAGAATTTCTTCCCTGCAAGGTCATCTAGGACTTGGTCAATGAAGGGCAAAGGAAAATGGTCCTTCTTTATAGCCTTGTTAAGTTATCTATAGTCAGCACATCCTCCATTTCCCATTTTTCTTTGGGACTAAAATGAGAGGGGACACCCACTCACTATTTGAAATGGGGTATATGAACCCTGCATCTAGTATTTTTTGTAACTCCTCTTTCATTATTTCCTTAAGAGTTGGTTTCATCCTCCTCTGGGGTTGGCACACAAGCTTGCATCCCTCTTTGATGTAAATATGATGAGTACGGGCTGAAGGATGCACACCTTTCATCTCCTTATAATCCCAAGCAAAAGCATGCAGGTGTTTCCTCAACACAATGCATAATTGTTATTCCTTCTCAGCTAAGAGAGATGGGTTGATCTTTAAAGTTATGGATGGGCCAATTTCTATAATCTTGGCATGTTCTAGGATAGAGTTAACAGAGAAAAAATCAGTCCAAGGACTACTCTCAGATTCTTTCAATAGTTCATCAACTTGTATGGTAGTCGGAGGATGATTCTGTAAGATATGATCAATAAGGTCATCTTCCAAGTTGCCCCACTCCTATAAAAATATTTAGAGTGCAGACTTGGTAGAGGGATGCTTGATAAAATTATTCCTCTTCCTCATCCTTTAAACATAAGGGTATATCATGCTCAATAGAAGGTTGGGCAGGAGGATACAACACAAGTTGTTTTGATAAATGTCCATTATTAATAGTCATGTTCCCAGCCTTGCAACTAATTTAGGCATCAACAATGACCATCCAAGGTCTTCCTAGGATGAGAGGATAGCCATTAAACTTGGTTTTGGGCTGGAGAACCAGGAAATTACTAGGTTATTACCAAGAGTCAATTGGAACCATCACATCCTCAATAACTCCCTTAGGGGATACTGTGGATCTGTCTACAAGATGCAGTACTGTAGTAGTATTTATTAAAGCCCCTTGGAGGTTGATATTTGACATGGTTTCCCTGGTCATTATATTGATTTCAGACCCAAGATAAATCAAGGTATTAGGGACCATAATTCCATCAACATGCACATCCACTACTGGGATACTAGGATCCATGTACTCTGGGGAGATACTCTTCCTAGCATCATATTAGATAGATGTCCAACAACATTTTTTATGGGGGTATATCTTCTTCTTCTCCTAGGCTTTTTGAAACATTCCTCCTTAATAATATTGTTGTAAATGGGAACATCTTTGATGGCCTCGAGATGGGGTATCTTGACACAAAATTTCTTCAATTCTCCATGAATTTCATCCTCTTCTTGGGTTTTTTGTTTAGGGTGGACCAAACTTTCAGGATAAGGAGTTGCATTAACTTGAGGGGCACTCTCTTCCTTCTCTTCTTCAAGCTCTTCAAGTGGGGAAGTTGGTTGATTATCTGGGAGTACCTTCCCAGACCGAACGTTTATCTCTTGAATTTCCACAACATAGGCAGGATAGAATGTCTCCCCACTATAGACCTGTTGTGCATTCTTATTGTTCGGATTCAAATTAGGTTGAGTAGGAATTTGAGGTTGCTTAGGCGGGGTGTGGTGAGTTATTTGTGGTTGAGGTTGTGGTGGAGGTAGTAAAGTAGGAGGTTGGGTTGTCTGAGGCCTCCACCCTTGTGAGGGGTTACCCCACTGGAAAGATTGAGGTGGATATGGATGGAAAGGAGGGTGAATAAGATGAGGAGGATACTAAGGGGTATAAACCCAAGAAGGTGGTGTGGGACATGATGGATGACTAAAAGAGTACCAAGGCTGAAAAAGGTGCATTCTGATTTGGGTTGTAATGATGATAGTGTGCACCTTGTATGCCTTATTGATATGGCCGAGGACATTGAGGCCTCCTTTGGTTAATGAAACAGAGTTGCTCTGCACTACCTTCTGTGCATTGGTATACAACTTTCATACGTGACAGAGAGGGATATTTTTATGTGGCATGATTTTCTTCACAGATAGAGTAGACTTCTATGACATTTAGAGGGTACTCATTCCTAGGGTGTCTCTTAGTGCATCTAGGACAAAAGATAGCTAGTGCCCTTTCTGCCTCCTCTTGCTTCCTTTTATTTTCATAATATCCATTTAAAAATAAAAGGTATGCAACATTTCACTTTTAAAATCCTCCAACATACTTCTTATCGCATGTTTAATGGTTGTTGTTGAGGGAGAAGAACTGGCCAAGCCTTGGCTAGACCTACCCTTTTTCCTAGTAGTCCTGGAGTGATTCTTGAATATAGTTTTGATGCCATCATAAGGAAACTAGTAGATATATCCTCTAGACATCATGTTGAGGGTTTCCATTACATATTCCCTGATCCCTCAGAGAAGAACTAGATTAGTGACTCGGAATCAAGGGTGCAGTTGGCCCTCCTATAATTGAGTTGGAATCTTTCCTCATAGTCCTCTAAGGATTCATCAGGTCCAATAATCATCTTAAATATCTCCTCCTTTGTCTCTTTGGACCTACAATAATCCTTGTATTTTTCATTGAAGACTTCTTGCATTTGGGCCCAGGTAGTGATGTTGCCTCTAGGTAATCCCATAAACCAGAGCAAAGTTGTATCTTTGAGGGTAGATGGAAGCAACTTCAGCTTCTGTTCATCAGAGGTGTAGTCATAGGTCTTACATACAACAACTAAATCAAACATGAAGGTGTCAGGATCCTCAAAGGTTAGGCCATGGAAGTTTGGAAGGGCAACAGGGCTCATATTCTTCATTCTAGCCTCTCCATTGGTTTCTCTAAAAGGGAAAAACTCATTGTTCCTGTTTTCAGTGATGGTTTGGGTAGGTGAGATAGGTTATTCTTACCCTATTGGCTCTTCAGAAATTTCAATTTTTTCACCTAAAGGGTCTTCTAACTCCCTTGTAGTTAGAGAGGGAAGTTCACAGTCACTGAAGACGAATGAAGGTTGACTGCTTGAGGGAGTGGGGGTTTTTGGAAATGACTTCCCTTGGTTATCCCTACTCCTATGAGGCATGAAAGAACTAGCTTTGTTTTTAGGATTTTTTCAAAAATTTCAAAATAATAAGATTGATGCAAAAAAAAAACAACTTATAAGTAGACACAATACCTACTTAGACACCTACTCGGCAACAATGCCAAAAAATGACGAGCCCTAGTATTGCACCAAGGATGTTGCAACTCCGGAGGGCTTCTCAACTCAAATTATCAACCCAGGGTTCGTACAAACTTAGAGGTGACAGTGCTATATGCACAACATGTTAGGTTCTACTCATGTCACCCTCAATCATGAAATCAGATCGAGGTGTTCAGAAAATGATTGAAAGCATAAATGAGAATGATTCTAACTACAAAGGTGAAAATGTCATTCATTAAATGTAAATGCTAATTGAAATTGCACGAAAGGAAAAGGCTAGTCTATTTGCAAAAGTAAATCATGCTACTCTATTGGCACATTTAATCAAACCAATAAACTACTTGTATGCATCATTTATCTACTCACACTTGCTTTAAAATAAGGAATCCAATATTTAACACATCTATAAAGAAAATTATTAATTCTAACTTTGTTTTTCTATATGATGGTTGTAGTGAGGAAAGGATGAGGTTGGAGTAGTCCTAGAGTCTTCCTTAATCATCAAATCACATTTTCGGGGCCATTGTTTAACTTAAATATGCTAGGATCAAAGTATGGAGCAAAATTGGTTGAAGAAAACAATGCTACAGGTTTGCTACATGAGGTCCTATATTGCTACCAGAGGTCTTGTTTTGCTACACGAGGGGGGGTAAAAGAGCCTTTTGAGGGTAGAAATGGTGGCTTCAAGGCAGAATAAGGTGGATGAAGGTAGGAGGAGGTGAATGAAGGGTGTGGGAGCCCCTTATCCAATCTTAGGACCTCTTAGAGGTCTATCTTGCACCAAAGTTGATGCCCCTGACGTCCTTCATTTACCTTAACATAGTGACTTCAGAGGAAGATTTGGGAAGCAAGGTGAGGTGCCTAGGAGGAATATGGAAAGGATCAGGTGAATGTGGAAAGGTGTACCCACCCCTGCAAATCAAAAAAGTTCCTGCAACTAGTCAAATACATGCATCAAATGACCAATAATGCAGTGGGACAAATTAACATGGAAAAGATGAGCTAAATTTGATTAAAATATATTCTATCCCACAACACTACTCTAATCACCAAGATAATGATACTAACTCCTAAGTTTCAGAAAGTAAGCATGCAAAAGGATCGCAAACTAACGTTTATCCATTTTCAAGAAATCATAAACACATACTTTTGGATTGTGATTGTAGATATTTTTGAAACACTCTTCTGATAAGAGAGGTGATAGGAAAGTCTACAATTACAAGTTTTTGTGATATAACTTATATTGAAACAAGGAAGGAATTGCACTACCTTGAACAAGAACAAGAAATAAGTACAAGAGATGGACTAAAGCCTTTGGGTTAGGCCCAAACCCAAGGGATTCAGCCCTCCAAAACTAACTCAGATGTAGATCAATGGTAAAATTCTCATTAACATAAAATAATAGTCTCATGCATCATATCAAAGTTAAGAATAACAATTTCAAGCACTAGGCTCTCAGTAGATACTCCTAGCTACAAAAAAAAATCGAATCCTAATGAGCCTTTCAATTGGTTTATTTATACAAAAGTAATTGAGGAACAACTCCCTTGAATGGAGGAATTCTCCCCTTCGAAATCTTGTAATTTGTTGATTGGGTTCCTCTTGACCTTGTCATGCACTTGGAGTTCCTCGACTACTAGTGAATTCAAGTTGTTGGTGAAGATGTTTTGATCTAAAACTGAGTTAGGGAGTGAATGAGGTGGACAAACCCCCTATATTCTCTCTAGTTGCCTCCATCAAGCCCCTGCATGGTGAATATCTCCAAAAATGCCTCATTTTCTTGAATATCAACCACATTAGGCCACGCAATATGACAAACACCCTTTAGTCTTCTTACTAAGCATATTATGGCTAAAAATGTGAATTAATGTGAGAAAATGAGAGTTTTAAGGGTTGGAGGATAACACAATGAACCTCAAAATGTACCTAATGATGGGCCCCATCACATACAATAATATCGAATCCCCTACAATGACATGCACGATTTTTCATCAAATGATAAATCAAAGACATTGAAGCACAATCGTGGACCCTAGATGGATCCACTAGAAAAATTACACCCACAAGGTTTTCATCCCTATGGTCAAACTAGAAGTGGCCTCACCAAGTTCTCAATAAAGACAAAATAAATAGACAACTCATGATGCTTCAAATGCCTAGCTCATATCCCCTTTTATAGGCTTGATGTACTCTCTAGAAACCTTATTTTATTTTTTCCCTCGAAAAATGAAGGCAAATACCATGGGCAGATACCATGGTAAAATACCACATTAAATACCATGGGCTGATTTTGTCCATTTTCACCATATCAAGAAAAGGGAATATTACAAAGCCTCACACCCCAAAATTGCTTTCCCTTAAGAAATCCACATTTATCCATAGAAGACACATTTCTATACTAATATGAAGATACCATACAAACCTTTATACTACCCTATGATTCCCTACTAAATGAACATCAATGGATCCTTCGATACCTAGATCCCAAATAATCCTCTGACTAACGTTGCCATCAATAGATCCACCTAGATCACAATGCCACCTAAGTCACAGGACCTATGGGTTATGATACCACCTCATCCCTCCATAATAGTTTGTGCCTAAGGGCCCATGATGTGATATGCCCTTGGATAAGAGCATCCTCCTAAGAATCATCCCATCAATAGAGTAACTACTCATAATATCTCACCAAGCCACCCCATGGGAAGGATGAATACCTGCACATGGAATACATCTACTTTGTTGATGTTGCTTGATGCCCAACTCATGTTGCTCCACCTGGTCACTCAACATGATCCATTTGGAAAAATCTGCCCTGCACTCCCCAATGTATAAAGGTGGGTTGGTAATGATGCAAGCTCTATCAATGTACTCTTGTAGAGAGCTACTCTAGAACTCCCAACTATACTCATCTTGCTTCCTTGTGAGGGAATTGAGTCATTCCTCAACACTAGACAACTTGAATGCTAACTTGACACATACTCTTATGGGCTCCTCAATTTTCATGTTCTTTTTTAAGACAATGCCTCAGACTATTTGAATCCTATGCTTCAACATCATAAGATATTTCTTGAAATGGTTAATATTTCCCCCAACAATCCTCTCCTAGAGCTTTTGGTGCCTCGTTGAATGTCTCTGCATCTGTCTGCACTAGATGACCAACTATCACAAATTCAACTTGAGCCTTTGACCAACTCTCTGGAAATGGCCCATCTTTCATATTATGTTTGTGATGTTGTTCGTCATGATCATGCTCATTATTGTGGTTTACTACTACTGGCTCCTTACTTAAATCTCCTTGAATGCCTTCTCCTTGGCCTTCTCCACTTGTGGGGACAATTTGTTGTTCATCCTCTCTAGTTGTCAAACATGGATGCATTGGTCGACTTCTATCTACACTTGATTACTCATATCATTCATGGATGTCCTCTTGGATATCTATGGACTTTGTTGTACAAGAGTCTACCACATCATTAGGAATAATTACCTCCTACCTTTCCCCATGTACTTTGTCAAGCTGGTTGATTATCATCAGCTTGTCCCGCAAGTCCCTCTAAATAACATTGTGTTGTTTCTCACCATCTATACTTGAGTGCTTGGATCATTCATGGGTTCTCTCCTAAAAATTGATGAACCCAACTATAGATGAATCCCCATGATCTGAAGAAGTCTCCAACTATTCTTCTTGTGTTTCCTCCTTCTTATCACATGGGCATGAATGGTTAAGTTCCCAAGGTCCCTTACAGATAAATCATAGTCATCTCATTCTTAGTTCATTCTTGCTACATGTTTTATTTCCTTTGTTCTTACTCCTTCCATCCATCCTCTTCAACTCATTCTTAGTCAACACATTTCTAAGCAATTTTATATTTTGCATGACAACCTTTTTGACTGGATCATAGTAGGTCAATGATACAACTAGTTCCTTTCTCCATAGCGTCAACAATTTGGACCTTAGTATCTTGCAAATGTCAACATCTCCTTTTAATAACAAGGACACAATATTTTGCATGATTGTTTTGACACTGTTGGGATGAACTAATGTAACGCTGGTATAAAAGGTGTGGAGCAACTGAAATATTAAGTCGTCACATTCTAAATTGAGCATAAAGGTGCCAAAGTTGAACTCTGCCATGAGTTTTAAAATTTTGCGCCGCTTCTAAAAGGTAGGAAGCATCATGTTGTTCAACCCTTGAAGGGTTTCTACTATCAACTACAATATCTCCCTCATGAGGTCATTATGATAAGGTGGTAGAGGCAATGCTAAATTTAGGATCCTGCTGAGACAAGAGGCAATTGTTGTTGAAAATTCAACAAGATGATGGAGCTTAGTGAAAAGAAGTCGCCTTCACTAAGTGGGCCCGCAAGCTATTTTTGGCGTAAAGTCTATTTTTATACATATGGATCATGGTCTATGAGTTGCAGGATGTTATTTATGGATGATTGGTCATGTTGGTAAAAATAGATGGACCTCTATTTTTAGACATATGGG
>APFE030074255.1:1484-17139 GCA_000404065.3 Pinus taeda
TGAAAAGTGCATCTTTATTGGGTATAAGGATGGTTTAAAGGGTTATAAGCTTTGGAACCCAGTAACAAGGAAGTTTGTGTACAGTCGAGATGTGATGTTCAGAGAGGTGAAAGATGTTATTTAACATGAAGTCCAACCAAAGGAACCTGTGAAGATAGAGTTTGAACTAAAGGAGGAAGAATCAGACTCTGTAGCAGAGGAGGAATCAGAAGATGAAGAGCCACAAACTCCGGTTGTGAGAAGATCAGTTCGAGAAAGAAGGCGTCCAAAAGGGTATAGTCCATCTGCTTTCTGTTCAAATTTTTCTTTGTCTATTACTGATGATGATCCCGGAACTGTGAAGGAAGCAGTGCATTCAGAGGATGGAAAACTCTGGAAAGAGGCCATGGTTGATGAAATGGTATCTTTGCGCAAAAATGAGGCTTGGGATCTAGTGGAGTTGTCGGCTAGAAGGAAACCCATTGGTACTAAATGGGTGTTCAAGAAGAAAACAAATGCAGAAGGGAAGGTGGAGAAATACAAAGCTCGGTTGGTAGCAAAAGGTTATTCCCAGGTGCCGGGAATTGATTTTGGTGATATTTTTTCTCATGTTGCCAAGGTAACTTCTATTAGATTACTTTTATATGTTGCTTTTGATTTTTGAGGTAGAACAGATGGGATGTGAAGACAACATTTCTTCACGGGGATTTGGAAGAGGAAATCTACATGAATGCAACCTGAAGGCTTTGCGATGAAGGGTAAGAAAGAACTAGTAATGCAAGTTAAAGAGTCTCTGTAATGGTTTAAAACAGTCACCAAGGATGTGGTATCAGAAATTTGATACATTTATACGGGGACTTGGCTTCACCAGAAGCAAAGCAAATCATTGTGTGTATTTTAAATTAATTAGTGGCCGTGTTATTTATCTGGTCTTGTATGTGGATGATATGTTGTTGGTTGGAAATGACAAAGAAATTATCTAGGATTCGAAGACCCAATTGTCCTCCAAATTCAACATGAAAGATCTCGGTGCTGCAAACTATATTTTGGGCATGGAAATTAAAAGAGATCAGGCAAAGATAGTAAACCAGTGAAGGTTCCTAGTTCCTATTCCTGTAGGTGTGAGGTTATCTGCTGAACAGTGTCCCAAGACACAAGAAGAGGAAGAGGACATGTCCCGTGTTCCATATGCAAGTGCAGTCGGTAGCTTGATGTATGCAATGGTCTGTACTAGACCAGACATTGCACATGCAGTGGGAGTATTGAGCAGGTTTATGTCAAAACCAGGGAAGGAGCACTCGACAGCAGTGAAGCGGGTTTTCAGGTATTTGCGTGGCACTAGTGATTATGGTTTGTGCTACCAAGGAAGACCAGGATTGGACAGAGTGTTGGATATCTTGGCTTTGTGATGCAGACTGGGCTGGAGATCTGGATCAGAGAAGATCTACAAGTGGGTATGTGTTTAACCTATTTGGAGGTGCAGTCAGTTGGATGAGTAAGAAACAATCTGTAGTGGCACTATCAACTACAGAGGCAGAATAAATGGCAGCCACTCATGCAACAAGGAAGCAGTTTGGTTGCAGAGATGTGTTCAAGTATGGGGTTAGTACAGGGAGCTATAAGGATAGACTGTGACAGCCAAAGTGCAATTTTTCTTGGCAAAGAACCCTGCTTATCATTCAAAGACAAAGCACATTGATGTTCAGTATCACTTTGTGAGGGATATGATAGAAGAAAAAAAGGTGTTGCTGGTAAAGGTGGACAATTTGAAGAATACTGCAGATGCATTGACAAAATCTATGAGCTCTGAGAAGTTCTCTTGGTGTAGAGAAACAATGGGTGTTTCAGGGCTGGAAAAATGACTAAGCTCTCCTGTGGCCCCCCGTGGAAAGAAAACAACAAGTGGGAGATTGTTGGGTTGTGTTATATTCTTTCCATGACTAACCTACGTAGTGGACCCTATATTAGTTTGGGCGAACCTACCTATGGTTTTCGGTCCATGGTTTTGGACGCGATGGTTTTCGGTCCATGGTATTGGATGCTTCGGCATGTATAAATATGTATTGTAACATTGAAAGGAATATAATGAAAAATCAAGCTGCTAGTCTCGGTTTTGAGATCCAGTGGGAAATCTCTGTGTATATGTGTTTTATGTGTTATGCTCTCGCATTTTTATTTTTCTGTGATTTAGAATTCGTATGCAGGTAATTTATGTATGGGGTTAAAACCTACACTCTAGAGACATTCTGAAGGAATAGGTGAAGGAGCCACCTTGTTTCAGGATGACACCCAACCAGATCTACAAGACAAAGATATTGAGGAAGGTATAACAATACTTGGTCATATTTGCATGTCGATTGTATGGCCAAGCAAGCACCGAAACCTTTCCACAGAGTTGGGTGATCACATTGGACCAACTGGCTAGAGAAGGAAAACCATGTAACTGGTCTGGCATACTGGCTCATCAACTGAAGGAGCAAGTCACGAAGGCTCGATAGTCACTTGGAGGTATGCATGCACAGATTTACATGTCTGACTACATCCTAGATGCAGTCTGTGCCTAACATGAGTTCCTAGGCTTGGGGTCGGCATGGTCACTGGTGGAGACTGTTGTGAACACATATTTCAAGTTGTTGTCCAAATGTAGCTTCAGTAATCACATGGTTGTCTGACCATTTTGTCACCCCAATGTACAAGATGATATTTGAATAGGATCCACCCTGCATGTTAAAGGAAGAAATGGAGGCATTGATAGGCATTGCAGATTGGTATGCCTCACCGTCCGGGACTTTCATCCAAATGTTCAGTTCGGAGAAGCCTCTGCATGTTTTGCCAAAGTTTGCCTTGGATGTACTCGTCATGTAGGAAGTAGCATATCACATCTCGGCAAGATTAATAGTTAGATTGCATTGGAAGAAGAAGGCACCTTGTATCACTCTTATGTTGCAGATTGGTTTATATGAGATCTGGATTATCAAGCAAGCAGATGTCGAAGCAGAATTGATGAAGCAGTACCCGTTCGACCTCTGAAGCTTCAACCTGTATGACCCACATTGCATTGTGAAGGATCACTGCATGAGAGTTCAATTCAATTGGATCCATGGGGAATTTCATCGGGCTGAGGAGGACTCATTGAGGTATTGCTATAGTTCCTCTAGATCCAATGAACAGGTCAGCCTCATTGTGGAGTGGTTAGCGAAGCAACATGAAACAACATCATGGAGACCACCAACAGTAGTAGCAGTAGCAGCAACAACAACAAAGGTAGTAGAGCCAAGTATACCAGTGTGTGACAAAGGGAATAGGAATATTGTTGATCGCATGGAGGAGGAGAAAAGTTGCAAGTTTCGAGCAGATCCACCTGTAGAACAAGAAGCTATGGTTATAGAGGTAAATAGGCACCAAAATGACAAGCAAATCACATGAAGGCAGAGGGATAATAAGAGAATGGAAGAAGCAGAGAAAGAGTTGCATGAACTGAGGGAGAAACTTTGAAAGGAACAAGAGTTACACAAATAGGAGAGGGAAGCGCAGTAGCAGTAGATACAGCAGGGGGAACAACGTGTACAGGCAGATGAAGCAATGCCTGTATAAGTAGTTGATTCATATGAACATTTGGCATCAGGCAAACAGGGTGAACCATCGTAGCAGCGAGATTTCAATCATGAGATAGAACAAGCACTTAAACAGTTGGATGCAGACATGGAGCAACAAGAGTTGGAATAGGACACTGACCTCATGCCTCACCACAAAGAGGTCGAGTCACCTACTTCAATTCATCAAGATGATGAGCAAGTCTCGAATGACCAAGGAGGCACTATGATCCTTGGTGGTCAGTCAGAAGGAGAGATTCACAACATCTCATTTGATGAATATCATCACAGAGTTGTGCAGTCTCACAGATTACCAACTCTAAAGGATTAAACATCTCCTGCAAAAGTTGAAGAACTAATGATCGTGATAGATGTCCACAAGCATCCAACTACCTTGGCTGATGCAACCAGAGTGTATGTCGAAGCCACTAGCTCAAGTGTTTGTTTTCTGATAGCTAAGAATGAGTGAATGATGAAGGAACTATCGGTGGCCAAGCAAAGGGGAGACTTGGTGACAATGTCTATGCGAGCCAAACTGAAGAAGGAAATGCTAGATGAATTATTGTCCCTTGACACAGTTATGCGAGAATTGTACTCCAAGTTTGGTACTGTGCACAAGGCATTCGTCCATCTCAACGGATGGTAGTAGCGATGTGCTAGAAAAGAACGCATCTTGACGAACATACATGTTGTTGTTGATTAAATGCAAACATGGACGATGAAGTGCAAGGGATCCTCACTTCACTTTCCAAAGATGATGAGGCCAAATGCAGTCGAGCTGAAAGAACGTATTCAAAATCAGATTTAGAACTATGGGGACCTCCCACAACTCATCACTAGAATACAAGTTTCCCATGCATGAGTATTCAAGAGCATGGATGTTGTGGCATGCACAAATGCAATCCCATCACTTGGGACTCTCACCCAAGCGAAGACAAAGAAGCAGGTCCAACTAGAGCTTGACTCGTACTTCGATGAGTTGATGTGCATCGCCACTAGCCCAGACTTGCCCATGAGTGCAGACATCATGCACAAGTATGTTGCTGGTCCAGCCACATTGAAGACAATGATGCACATGCTTTCAGACAAGTTGGACAGAGGATCCCTAGCAGTATACCTACATGCTATGGAGGCAAGGTTCAAGTTTCAGACAGATGTCACAGCGGAGCACACGGACATTATCAAGGACTACAGATCTTGGCATCAATATGTTACTCTTGATCAGTTGTACATCTATAGTTGTCTAAGTCATAGTGATGTCTAGTTTGGCTTTCTCAAGCCATTTTGTTCACATGGGTACATGTAATTGTAATGTTGAGTCATGTCAACTTTAAGTCAAGTGTCAATAGTGGATGTAACAGTCATAGAGTAGGTGAAGAGTCATGAGGGTAGTTGAATGGTCACAAAGGGGAATGTCAAGGGTCACCCCACCCTTTTCTATAAATATTCCCTCATAACTCATTGTATGGGATTTTGGTCAGCCAAGCTTCTAATAAGACTATCTTCGAAAGAGCTTGGACAGTATTTTAATCCACCTTGGCTTCTCCACTACACGGAGCTAGTTCATCTCTTTGGAGGAGCAGGCAGATGTGGCTATGACGTTCCATTGTTGGGGCTAGCAATTTTAAATGGATGTATTGTATGATTGGAACTTACACTTCTTTATATAATAAGAGCCAACACATTTTCATGCATATGTTGTTATTGTAGTTGGACTATTTCGGTTGCTATAGAAATGTATGTTGTTTAACTTACGTAGTTGTGTATGAAAATTTTTGTATGCAATTATATGAATCTCGTTGTAGATGTTCTGTTGGTTTAACCATCACTTTGGATTTCCAGACTTACCTGCTTTCCTGCTTGTGATGTATCTTTGCTCCTGTGTTCCCTTCCTAGCTGCATACACTTACAGGTTGCCAAGGGTCGCACTCATCTCAACCCACCTGTGTTAAAAACCTCTCATGCACCTTCCTTGACGCATTGCAATATTCACACCATTTCTACCAACAGAGTTATCTTACTTGCCTTTGTGTGACATCGTGGTCAAGGCATTGCTCTAAGACCCACTGTTGGGACTCCTACACCAAAAAGTCTAAGGTCTAATTGGGACTTGTTACCGGGGAGATCCCCTTGACATGTTGGCCAGTCTAGTACCGTTAACACCATGTCATCTCGGTGGACCAATAAGAGGCTGCCACGTGGTCTCTGGGAGGAGAGAGAAAAGGGCCTAGATGGCCTTGTTTTGTCAGCCCTTTCCTTTGTAAACAATTTTCTCAACCTCCCCAATGATACAACACTATATTGCAAATTGGCCCCTGCAATGTCTTTGAATTTTTAGAACCTCGCCGATCTACTGTTATGTAGGATGTGTGGTCACCGAGATGTGGGACTGCAATATCAGCCTTCGATGCCGAGAACCGCCGATAATCCTTAATTGTGAGCCCAGGACCTCACCGATATGCAGGATCCGATATTGTCTGGAGTGAAACAAGTGGCCCCCATGGAGGAGAGAGAAAATGAGTCTGCCTGCCCTGTTTTGCAAGCCTTTTCCTTTGTATTTCGGAATCAGTCCCTCCTGACAGTTCAACACTATATCGCAGGGTTGGCCCCCTGCGATGTTTGTTAAGTATGGAGTCTGCCTATCCACTAATATGAGATGGGCTCCATGCTCGAGACTACCTAAAAATCAATATAATACCTGTGATGGACCTCCCAAGCCCGATTTCGATTTTCTCCTCAGACTTAGCCATTTTTTGGTTTTCTTGAGCTTTGCAAGGCAATCTTCAACATGCTATAACTTTTGCTTCGGAAGTCCATTTTCTGACTTCTATATACCATTTGAAAGCTCTTTCTGAGCAATAGGTATTGGAGTGGGGTTGATGCAGCTTTGGGATCTTCTTTTGCTTGGGAAAGTGACTCGAAAATTTCACTATTCTTGGACAACCTCGGCCAATTGAAACCCACAATACAGTAAGTGACAACATTGGCTCCAACTAGGGACAGTTCCTTGCTGGTAAGGTGATGAGGACCTGCAAACCAATATATTTTCCTTCCATTGGGCATGGGGTTATTTTTAAACAAAATGTAATTATGTGAAAAAAAGGACTTTTTTGACAATAAACTGAAAATTCAAGTAACAATTTCAACATACACAAACCGGATACTTACAATGAGCAAGACACAACTATCTCTAATTTTGAAAATAAAATTTTAGGAATAACCATTTACATGCAGTTCTAACAGTTCACCATCTAAGTTTTCGAGCATGTAAATGTTATTTCCCCTTTCTTCTGCAATCTTGAAGGGGTTGAACCATAGCGGATCAAACTTCCCATGTTTTCCTTTTTCTTCTCGTCTGACATTCCACCTGAGAACTAAATCTCCCTGCTGGAGAGGTTTGTCCTTAGCCTTCTTGTCAAACATAGATTTTATCCTTTGTTGATAGTTTGACAGTTTGGTCCCCACTTGCTCTTTGTTCTCGTGAAGCTCCACTAGCTGATTGATTCTTCTAGTCAAGGCACTAGGCTCTTCTTCGGCTTCTTCCAGCAACTTAGATACTAGCCTTGCTAATTGGACAGGGAAGACATCAACCTTGCCTTATGCTAGCTCAAAAGGAGATTTCCCAATGGATATTTTGGGTGTTACATTGTTAGCCCATAGAGAAAACTTTAGTTGAGAGTCCCAGTTCCTTTGATTTTCAGTGATGGTCTTCTTTAGAAATCTCACCACAGTTTTATTTGAAGACTCAGCCAAGCCATTCCCTTGAGGGTAGTAAGTAGTGGAGTGTCCAATAATGATGATGACTTTGTGGTATAAGTTGGTGAACTTGGCAGATCTGAAGACCTATGCATTATCAGTGATGATTTTAAAAGAACACCCATAGTAGGACAATACATTCTCCTCCACGAATTTTATCACCACTGAATCAGTAGCATTCCTAGTTGCGATAGCCTCTACCCACTTGGTGAAATAGTCATTGGCTATTAAAATCCATTTTTGTTGGCCACTAGAAGGTGGGTTGATTTCACCAATGAAGTAGAATCCCCATTGTCTAAAGGGCTCCACTACGTGCACCAGAATCATGGGGAGAGGAGGAAACTTCTGACTTTCAACAAATAACTTGCATTTTTGGCATGACCTAACTTGAGAATAAACATCTCCAAATAGAGTGGGCCAGTAAAATCTTGCCTTGAGGATTTTGTGCATTGTTGCCTTCCAACTATAGTGTCCTCCACAGACTCCCTCATGGAAAACCTCAATCACTTTACGAGTTTCTCCCTCAACAACACATAACAACAATACCTCCACCAAGTCCTTCCAATAGAGTAGTCCATTAGAGATAATGTATTTTTTTTCTTGCAATCTCAGACTCTAGTATTTAGATCTATTTAGTCCCAACAAGAACCTTAGGAATAATAAGTAATGAACAATGTTCTTATACCTGAGTGATCCCTCATATTTGGAATAGATCTTCTGCTCAACCATTTTTATTCTTCTTTGTTCATCCTCTGGGCTGCTCTCCTCTGTGATCAAGCTTATTCCTAAAGCTTGGTAGTTGGATTCGAACAAAAAATTGGCCAACCCCTGGCCTTTGATGAGCTTGGTAGGCTTGATTTACAACTCACATTCCTGTATTTTAGCTATCCATCTGCCCCTCTTCTCTTCGCTGTCTCCCTGCACCAGAATGTCTTTGGCTGCAGTTGTTGGGACAAACGCCGTGATATTGGATTGCAACACATACATACGAAACGATTTCAACACCTTGACCAGTGCATAAGCATGTTTCTCCACTATATTATACTTCAACTCAGCATCCCTCACGACTTGGCTAAAAAAGGCAATAGGCTGCTCTTAACCATATTTATTTTTCTGTAACAACACAACAACAATGATATGTGGAGAGGTGAAAGAAAAAATGTAAAAGGGAACTAATAATCGGGGTTGGCCAGCATTAGGGCCTCAACCAAAGCTTGCTTGATCCTAGTGAAAGAATCACAAGGGGCGGACCTCCACTTAACTTCGTTATCCTTCTTGAGCATATCTATGATACCTTTAACCGTCTCAGCATATTTGGGCACGAATCGCCTTAAGAAATTTATCCTCCCCAAAAAGGCTTGGAATTCTTTCTTGTCTGGGGGCAAGGGAATGAGGCTGATGGCTTTGAGTCATTTAGGATCAATATTTACTCCTATCTGGGTGAAAGTGTTTTCAAGTTGCTCCAATGTGGTGATGGAGGCATTCGGCAGAGATTTGAACCATTTTCTAGCGTCTCCATCGAGGGATTGTAAAAACAGTCTCATAACCACATCCATGTGTTCAACATTTATGTTCTTGGCAAAAGTGCTAAAGGTTTCAATGTGACTTTGTGGCGTGTTATCATCTTCCCCATTGAACCTAGGAAGATGCCTTAGGTAGCCTTGGGAAATTGCACTTGGAGCATGGGGTAGATCAAGAGGTGCATATTTATTTAGCAAGAAACGTAGAAGATCCATCTGTGTTAGTGGAGGAGGATTCAAATTTGCTTGAGGGAGTAGGGTCAAGACCACAAGGGTCTTAGGGGAAGAAAGGTATGTCAGGGCCTTAGGAGTGAGTCTTGAATACCGAGTAACAGCAGGCTAAGAACTGGATGAGGGAACTGCAAAGGCTGGTAAGATGGTAGCACAGTTTGGGGGATTTTTTTCTTTCCAAAATTTTTTGAAGATTAATTTTTCAGGGTCCGATACAAATGGGGTTTTCTGCTATGATGTATTTAAGTGAGTATGTGGCCTTTTAAAAGCCATGGCTATGAATAATAATGAGGAAGGGGTGTGGAATCGACAAGGTGATATGAATGAAATCAAAATAGGCTTTGATCACCTATTCAAAGAGAGTTTCAACCTGTTGTATCCGAGGGGAAAGAATCCTTCAATAAGTCCCTTACAATGGCAACAAAAGATGTTGGGGCTCCCAAAGACAACTTGATTATTTCAAGACCAGTGCTTGGGCACATCTAACTTTCATGTGTCTCGAATGATTGATTGAAAACTGGAGACAACACTTGTGATCTATAGATACATGTGTACATAGAAAATAGGTTGGTTCATTAATCCAAATAAATGAAACATGGATTTCTAATACTTCTTCACAATTTCAGATCTAAAAAATAAGCATAAAAATAGTGGGGGACCGGGTGTAATTCCCTCTTCGATCTCACACAATCTCCTCTCTCTTTCTCACTCAGAATACACACCTATATCCAGCAACAATACAATTCCCTCATATAGTGAGGAGTTTCCTTCTAAGGAAAGAAACTCTAAATTAAACATAACTTCTATCATCATATCATTTGCCTAATGAACGACTCAGATTGACTATGGAATTACAATATTTTACGAGACAATTTTACATCTATTTTTTGCTTCGGGGTTGTTTCCCCCGAACGCCTACTAAGGGGGGCTCATAAAAATCATTGTCACCGCCCCTAGACCTATCACGCACCCAATTCTTTCTTCCGTTAAATTGGTCGGATATGGCACCGCCTAAGTAACCAACATCTTTCATTGTTAACTTACTTTGCGAACTACGCCTTAACATTCATCATAAACATGAATTATTATATTAATGTGCGGAAACCATTAATAACAACATGATAGAACAACCAGGAACACATCATATGCAAGAGAATGCCTTTATTATATATGTATGAAGATTTTGTACAATGACTGGGAGCTTGGCTCCACCGGCGTTTCACCCGAGTTGGGCGCCCACCCATGCTAGAGCGCACGGTGGTCTTTCCTCAACCCCAAACCAAAATACAATACAACATAACACAACCGAGTTTATTTTGTTGAACGGGTGGGCGCACCCATGCACGACCCGTGCCCAACACAATCCAAACCCATTTACCAACTCTGGCCGGCGGGCACCTTGGAACGCCCTCCACCCGCACCTTCAACCGCCCTCCCAACTCTCGTGCAGCCCGGCAGGCGGGCGCATCCCTTACGCCTTTGTTGCGGCCCTTCACTTGCTTGCACTTCTTGTTTGAGCGATGGAAGATGATGAGCGATGGTGAAAATGATAAGCCTCACCATTGGTTTATACACTTCCTCGCGTGGAGGTCGCACCCTTGGCCGACCCCTCCACATTTCTCCAACAACGCATCCTCAAACATAAGCGATGCTAACATATGGTCGGCTCGCCCTTCGTTTTTTACGCTCCATGGTCGACTTCATGACGAGCTCCCCTCGACTCGCCCATATAAACATGAACGCTAACTCACCTATACATTATGTATTTCGCCCTTGGTCGTTCATGCTGAGTTTTTATGCCTTAGTCACATCGCAAGGAGGAAGGAGTGCGCGCCCGGTCGCCCGATGACCACAGGACGTTACATCCTCCCCCACTTGAAATCATTTTCGCCCTCGACAATCCCGATTGCCTCAGTATCTTCCGTTCATACTTCACAATCTTCTTCTTCCATGTCCAAAGTGAGTCCTCTGATTCCCAGCTCTCCTCCTCTGGTGCATTCTTCCATCTAACAAAATACTCCTGTTTCATGTGGCAACCAGTCCCTGTAGTCCTGTAGCTCAAAATCTTATCCAACTCCAGTCCTGGCTTGTCCACAATCTCGGCTGGTCCTCTCGGCGGTTCAGCTCTCTCTGGATGACCAGCATCAAGTCTACATTTCTTCAATTAACTCATGTGAAAAACTGGATGCTTCATGTGCATATGGTGTGGAAGTTCCAGCTCACAAGCAACTTCCCCCACTCTTTTCTTCACTCGGAATGGTCCCTCATACTTTTGTGTCAGTTTGCTTGCATTCCCCTTGGCTGGTTGAAACTGCTCCTCGGTAATCCTGAGAAACACCATATCTCCCACACTGAAGTGCACATCTCATCTTCCTCTGTCTACCCATTTCTTCATTCTCCTTGTAGCTTCGTGCATGCGCAATCGTGCCAACTCCAAGATCTCATCCCAAGCCTTCATGAACTTCTTCGCATGAGGACTCCTCAAGAAGCTTCCCGTCACTATGGTATGCAGTGAAACCGGCATCTGCCCATTTACCAACTCAAATGGACTATACCCCATCACAGAACTCTTTTTAATATTGTAGCTAAACTGAGCAATATCCAAGAGTTCAGGCCAATTCTTCTGATCAGCTGTCACATAATGTCTCAAGTAGTCCTCCAGCAATGCGTTGATCCTCTCGGTCTGCCCATCTGTCTGCGGATGGTAACTCAAACTCATCAACAACTTTGTCCCGACTAACTTGAACAATGTGGTCCAAAATCTTCCTGTAAAATGTGGATCTCTATCCAACATGATGCTTAATGGCATCCCCCAATACTTCACTATGTTCTTAAAGAACAGCTCCGCAGTCCGCTCAGCTCCACAAGGCATATTTGTAGGAACCAAGATGGCATATGTGGAAAAATGATCAACCACGACCATAATCCCATTATACCCCTGAACCTGTGGCAACTGAGTGATGAACTCCATCGAGACACTCATCCATGGCCTCTCAGGAATCGGTAAAGGCTGCAACAGTCCTCCTTGCCTCTAAGTATCCGATTTGTCTTGTTGACAAATGATGCACGTATGTACATACTCCTCTACATCCTCTCGCATCTTCTCCCAAAAGAATCCTCTCTCCAACAATGCCAAAGAATGATGCTGCCCTGGGTGGCTAGCCCACGGTGAGTCGTGGCACTCCTTCAAAAGGTGCCTCCTAAGTCCATATGACTTTGGAACATAGAGTCGGTTTCCAAAGAATAAAAACCTGTCTCGTAGAAAGAACTTTCGTGTCTTCCCTTCCTTTATCTGCTTCACTATATTCTGCGCCAAAGTATCGGTTTCAACACTTTCCTTGAGCTTATTCTGCATCTCTTCTCACATCTGAATTCGAATCCTACTCCTTGATGCCTGGTCTTCTCCTTCCATTGCTGCAAGCTGTCCCTTCCTGCTAAGGGCATCTGCTACTGCATTGTGCCTTCCCGGTCTATACTTGATAGTCATGTCGAATTCTGCCAAGAAGTCCTGCCAACGAGCTTGCTACGTAGAAAGCTTTGGTTGTGATGCAAAATAACTTGTTGCAACGTTGTCAGTCTTGACAACAAACGACTTCCCAGTCAGGTAATGCCTCCACACATGAAGACAGTGAATGATCGCAATCGTCTCCTTCTCATGAACTAGATACCTCCATTCTCTATCCTGCAACTTCCGACTCTCATACGCCACTGGATGCCCATCCTGCATAAGAACCCCTCCTATGGAAAAATCCGAAGCATCAGTGTGTACCTCAAACGGTTTCCCGAAGTCAGGCAACTTCAGTATCGGTGTTGTAACTGTCCTCCTCTTGAAGTCATCAAATGCCTTCTGACATTTGTCCGTCCAATTCCACCTCTTGTCTTTCTTCAATAGGTCTGTTAGTGTCGATGTTATCTTGGAGTACTCCTCTACAAACTTCCGTTGGTAGTTGGTCATGCCCAAGAACACCCTCATCTCATGGACATTCTTCGGTTCAACCTAGTCCTCAATCGCCTTCACTCTGCTTGGCTCCATCTGTATGTACCCTTGACCAACAATATGCCCAAGGAACGGAATCTCGGTTTGAGCGAACACACACTTAGACTTCTTCAAGAACAACTAATTTTCCCTCAGTGCCTCGAACACCATCGCCAAGTGCTTCTTATGATCCTCCATGTTGTCACTGTACACCACTATATCATCCAAGTATACTACTACAAATGAATCCAAGTATGGTCGTAGGACATCATTCATCAAAGTGAAAAACATAGCAGGAGCATTACACAACCCGAATGGCATAACAAGGAACTCAAAGCTACCATACCTTGTTACTATCGCAGTCTTCTTCTCGTCTCCTTCAACTATCTGCACCTGATAATACCCATGCCTCAAGTCCATCTTGGAAAACGATCGAGCTTTCGCAAGCTTGTCAAAGCAATCAGCAGCCAATGGCAAAGGATACCTATTCCTTACCGTCTGCTTGTTCAATGCACGGTAATCACAGCACATCCATAGCTCATTCGAATCCTTCTTTCGCTAGAACAATACCGGAGCTCCATAAGGGGACCTTGAAGGTCTGATGAAACCTGCATCAGCTAACTCCTTTAGTTGTTGTTTCAATTCCTCCAACTCAGGTCCTAACAATCGATAAGGTGCCTTGGCCGGGGGTTGCTTCCCTGGCTCCAGCTCAATGCTATGGTCCACTACATGCCTTGGTGGAAGTTTCTTCGGCAACTCATTAAGCATCAAATCTGCATATTTTGTCAGCACCTCAGAAATCTCGGCTGGAACAGGCATCCCCACTCCATCACCTTCGACTCCCTTGAAGATCACCACATATGCCTCCATATTTGATTCCTTCATAGCCTTCTCCAAACTTAGTGCAGAAACATGTTGCACCTTGACTTCCCTCCTTTGCCTATGAGTGGGCAAAGTCCAAGTTTGTGTCTGTCCAACCACCACCACCTCCTCACAGAAAGGGACAACAATAGCCTTGTTTCCCTTCAAGAAATCATGTCCAAGTATCATATCGAAGTCGTTCATCTCCATCACTATGAAGTCCAACTGACCCTTCCAGTATTTTATCTGCACAGGCACTTCATGTGCCAAACCCACCACTTTAGCTCTAGAGTTCACTGCCTTGACTTCCACATTCGATGGGAAGATCATCAGTCCAACCTCTTTTGCCAACCGTGTCGTTATGAAGTTATGAGTGGCCCCCGTTTCCACCAGAGCTTGAATGCTCTTGCCATGAACCATCAAGTCCATGAAACCTAGACTGTTCATCCACGATTTCTCCATAACTTTTCCCTGCATACATGTCTGTTCTTTGCGTTCATCATCAAGCAACGGCTTCACCACCTATGAACCTGCTCTGATACCACCTGTCACGAAGTGCAGGTGTGTATCATCTTCATACACCGGCTTCACTTGTCGTGAACCTGCTCTGATACTACCTGTCACGCCCCCAATTATTTTTTCGTTAAATTGGCTGGGTGCGGCACCGCCTAAGTAACCAACATCTTTCATTGTTAACTTACTTTGTGAACTACACCTTAACATTCATCATAAACATGAATTATTATATTAATGTGCGGAAACCATTAATAACAACATGATAGAAAAACCAGGAACACATCATATGCAAGAGAATGCTTTTATTATATATGTATGAAGATTTTGTACAATGACCGGGAGCTTGGCTCCCCCAGCGTTTCACCCGAGTTGGGCACCCACCCGTGCTAGAACCCACGGTGGTCTTGCCTCAACCCCAAACCAAAATACAATACAACATAACACAACCGAGTTTCTTTTGTCGAACGGACAGGCGCACCCATGCGCGACCTGTGCCCAACACAATCCAAACCTGTTTACCAACTCTGGGGGACGGGCGCCTTAGAATGCCCTCCACCCGCACCTTCAACCGCCCTCCCAACTCTCGTGCAGCCCATGTACACTGCCCAGCAGGCGGGCGCATCCCTTACGCCTTTGCTGCGGCCCTTCACTTGCTCGCACTTCTTGTTTGAGCGATGGTGAAAATGACAAGCCTCACCACTGGTTTATACACTTCCTTGCGTGGAGGTCACGCCCTTGGCTGACCCCTCCACATTTCTGCAACCAACGCGTCCTCAAACATAAGCGATGCTAACATATGGTCGACTCGCCCTCTATTTGTTACGCTCCATGGTCAGCTTCATGACGAGCTCCCCTCGACTCGCCCATATAAACATGAATGGCAACTCATATATACATTATGTATTTCGCCCTTGGTCATTCACGTTGAGTTTTCATGCCTTAGTCGCATCGCAAGGAGGAAGGAGCGCGCGCCTGGTCGCCCGATGACCACAGGACGTTACAAGACCCCGCTGATAGTCATTAAACGACAAGCAACGTTGTCAGCCTATTACGAACTAGGGTCCAACGCGATGATACCTCTAAATAAAGAAGATAATCAGGCTTCACAAGCAACACAACCTCGTTTTACCACCCTCTCCAACATCATTCAAACTCTTATTGAAAAAAGATTATTATTTTGAAAATATATTAAATTATATATAAATTTAATAATTAAATAAATT
>APFE030074264.1:0-16811 GCA_000404065.3 Pinus taeda
AAATGAAGAAGAACTTTACAACCTGTGCCTTGATGCTGTACAAGCTCCTCCCAAGGTCCGACAAGAAGTCTCCTCTACTTTGACAAGTTTCACTCACTTCCCAATGAAACCAAAAGGTATGTGATCTCTCCTCTCAAGTTTAACTAGGAATAGCGAAAGCGAGATATCTAAGAGCCAAAGTAGGGTTTTTTGCAACTAATCTAGTCAAATCTCACATCAACAAGTAAGGACTAAAGGTATGCACATACATTTTCCTCTCTTTTCATTTATGTGAAGCATGTTATGTGGTAGTTATAGGAGAATCTTTGTGAGTGGTTCATCCTACTGTGTAGCAAATCTATGGGTAAGATCCATGAAGTAATATCTCTTTGCCGATAGAACAAATTTGTGCAAATACCATAATATGGATGTTTAGAACTATATAGATCATAGACCAAAAAGAGGGTCATTCACAAGTTACTTATGCATGCAAGGAGATTATGATTGAGATATTTGCTCTCACAAAAAAAAAAATCATGAGTATTTTCAAAGCAATAGCAACATCCAATTAGGTTGGCACAATTCCATGAGCATGTTAAAAGAAAGTATATAGGATAACATATGTACAAACAAAGACTATTGTAGTTGTCTAGATCAACAAATAGGTAAAGTCAAAAAAGGGAAAATAAACTCTATATTCAATTGGTAGGTTTTAACAAGAGATTGAAGCAGTAATGACTTCCTATGAGAATTTGATGAATGTTTTAATGAAATTTTTTATTAAGTGAAATAGGGGCTTCCTTCAATGGCTTCTTTTTTATAAGAATATGCCATAAGGCTTAGGGGATGAGGCATAATGTTTGGGGGCCTAATGATGGATTATTTTGTAGTTTTGAATACGGTATGTATAGTTATCCTTTGCACATCCCTATTCTTGTTTTGCACTTTGGATTAGATGAATGAAAATAGAAGTAACAAGTTGACCTATCCTTTTAATAGAGTCTACAGCGTAGAAAGTTGTGATTTTTGTAACCATTTGTAACTAATTTATAGAGTGTATATTTAAAGGAATGTAATTTTCCTATATGGTATTGACACCCTTAACCCCTTCCCATGAGATTTGAACCTTAGAGCTTATGGGGACTAAACCCCACACACACCAATTAATTTACACCTTTTGAGCTTATATCCAAATTTGTTATGGAAAAAGGAAGGCAAAGTTTAAAACCCTCCATCATTTTATCAAACTATAAAAAGTTTTATATAAACAAGTCATATAAATGAAATAAAAAAAACCTTGAAATAGTTCCCATTTTATTCTATTACATTATCTGTTAATTTAGATATTTAATAATCAATTCTCCTCATCCCAATCAACCAACACAAATACATATATCATAATTTCTTACTAGTAAGTTTCATTTTTATAATATTCATTAATATCTATTATAAAACCTTATTTTATTAAAATACTAAACAGATTTTTATTATTAACTTAAAATACCTTTACCCTTGACATTAAAATTTTAAAATTTCCAAAACATTTCTCTTTTAAAAAGGTTTAGTTCTCTTAATATTAATAATACCTAGAAAACAATCAAAACTACTCAAGAATAATGTTAGAATAATTTTACCAAACATAAGTAACTAAACATTTGCAGTTGCACCAATTGACAATACATCCCAAGAAATATAAAGGTAAAGCAATAACAATGGTGGACATAGCTGAGATGTACAAATAAGAAAGCAGGTACATATCCGCTATTATGGAAGAGTTTTTTTTTTTTGGGGCAGAATTTACACATATAGAATTGCCCAAGTTGAGGCATACAGAACAATGAACCAATTCTAGGACATGTTCGTATATTTCAATATATCGCAATAGATAGGATTGCCTTGGAAAGGCTTGGGGAATTGATTTACATTCTGCAGAATTTACACATATAAAATTGCCCAAAGTTGAGGCATACAGAACAATGAACCAATTCTAAGATATATTGGTATATTAATGCAATAAATAAAACTGCTTTTGATCTTAAAACTGTTTTTGTTCAGTTAAAAGTTTGTCTTACTTATTTAAGGAAACAATCCAAAATTGAGAGGCATTTCTATGAAACTTTGTTCCCTTACGGACACTCTGGTTTTCCTTAAATAACAATGAGTTACTCTGCATTAACACTTAACAACTATCTTTAACTGTCCTCACTCCTCACTACTGATTCAACAACTAAATTATAATAAATTTTTTCCCTTACAAAAACAATTAATCTGGAAGCCGTGACGACCCAGTTTCCCTAAAATAAAATCGCATCTAGGATCACTTGGATTTTATCGATTATAGATTTTGGATATGAAATGGGTTGGAGTAAAGTTCTTGCTCCTGTCATCACTTGGGTTTTATCGATTATAGGTTTTAGATATGAAATGGGTTGGAGTAAAGTTCTTGCTCCTGTCAGTTCAAGACTTGAAATATTCAAAATTCTAGGAGGCACTGCGACTGTTTGGCGAAATACAGCGAGCCCATTTGAAACCCAATGAATTGAATTTCGCTAGCGTTCTTCCAGCTTGTACCAAGCTGGCGTCCCTGCAACTAGGCATGCAGACGCATCGGAAATCATAAGTAGCGGATTTCAGGCTGATTTAGTTGACACGTGTAAAATTTGGGCTGATAGAGACTTCGCGCAAAGTGTTTGACAAAATATCCAAACCAGATGTAATCTCTTGGACGGTTATGATAACGGGATATTCAAAGGCAGGGAATCTAAACGAGTCTCAGAAGCACTTTCGGAAAATACCCGTAAGTGATATATATACCTGAACGGCAATGATCACAGGATATACACAGAATGGGTTGCTTGACATGGCTCTGAAACTATTTAATGAACGCCTGAACGCAATCTAGTGTCATGGAATCCGATGATTCCAGGATTTGCACAAAGTGGTAATGGTGAAGAAACTCTCCAGTCTTTTAGACAAATGCAATTGGCAAATGTGAGGGCTGATTTCAAACCCTTTCCTAGTATTCTCCCACTGTGCGCTGGTTTGGGAACTCTACAACAGGGTATGGAGTTCATGAGAATGTAATAAGTTAGGGTATCAGTGTGAGGCCATGTATATGCCAAATGTGGGAGGGCTCAGAGAGCCTTTGAACTGTTTAACCAAATGCATCCACTAGACGTTGTATCATGGACTGCATTGATTGTAGGGTATGCTCAGAATGGGCAGAGAGCAGATACCCCGAGGCATTTTCACGATATGCAAAAGGCAGTGGTTAGGACAGATTCAAAACCTTTTTCCAGTATTCTCTCTGTATGTGGCAACTTAGCAGCTTTAGAACAGGGCTTGAGGATACATGAACAATTAATCATAGACGGATTCCGATCTGATAAAGCTGTGATAAATTCCTTATACTCCAGGAATGTGAGAACATACATAACGCCTGTGAATTATTTGAACAAAAAGCATAAGAGGAATGTTGCCTCGTGGACAACAATGATTGGAGAATATGCTTTTGGTTGGTTGTGGAAAAGAAGCCCTCAAACCCTCTGAAAAAATGAAACTCTCTAGGACGAGACCAGCCCATGTTAAGTTGCTTTGTGTTTTGTCCGCATGGTTACATGCAGGACTAGTGGATGAGGGCTGTCAGTACTTCAACTGTAAGAGAGTACATGACAGTATCACACCTGCAGTGGAGCACTATAGCTGTGTGGTTGACCGTTTTAGACAAAGCACAAGACATTATCAAGAAAATGCCAATAAAAGCTGATGCTTCTATATGGATTTGTTTGCTTGGTGTGGGTAGAACACATAAAAATCTAAAGCTAGAAGAGTATGTGGCAGAACACATTTTCGGGTTGGACCCTAAAAATCCTGCACCTTATGTGCTTCCATCAGACATCTACGCTACAGCTGGCCGGTGGAGGGCACCTTGAAAGGTACGGAAAATGATGAAAGATAAAGTTATAAAAGAAACACCTGCATATCGCTGGATTGAGGTAAACAAACATGAGGGAGATTGCATTAAAAAATGCAAGAAATCTATAAGAGGTTTGAGATATTGGCCTGTCACATGAAGGTCACAGGTTATGTTCTCAATGATGTTTATATTGAATGATTTAGGAGAACCAACCTAAATGCCACCATATCAGTTGGCAATTGAATTAGACTATTAAAGGTGTTTACTATAGCGGTTGTTCGATTTATTGAAAACCCTCCAGGATGACTACTACTCTGCCTCTGTATCTATCTCCAAAATTTGCTGCAGGAGGAATTGCTGAGGTATGCCAACTGACCAGCATCAAGGATGGGTAATGTCACTCGAGGGGTTAGCAGCGACATTCAGTGAAGCAAGCTATAAAAGGCATGGGCATGTTGAGCTTTCAATGTTTGCAGGGGACTAGTGTCTAGGGTCTGTTTCAGCTTCCAATATAGCATAGCAGTTAAAGATCTACTCTCTGGTTTTGGCCCCGATTGATAGGGGAAATATGGCCAAAATTATTTTATGGTAAAATTAATAGTTATAGGGATAGGGTAATTTTATCTAAATCATTTAAAAGTGTAGCTCTCAAATTCTAATCCAATAAAACAACATTCTGATAAGAGCTTTAACTATCAAATAAGCACATCCATACAACAATCGGTAGGATAGCATGTTGAATAATATATATATATATATATATAGTAATAAGTCCTATTTCCTTAGTTGCTTCAAACCAAGTAACTATTCGCTTGATAAACATTCTGTTCACAGGATTATAAGTTATCACAAATGAATTGATGTAAAAAAATTATGTAAATACATTAAATTCAAAATGTATATAAATATATAAATTTCTAAATCTAATAGAATGTTTAAAATAAATTAAATATACATTAAATTCTTAAATTCAAGGGGTTAGTTTAATCCGTTGTTATCGGTGCTGTTGGACATTTGCTATCAGTGTAGCTGGGCATTTGGCTAGCTTTGGGCTAGCAGTTATCTGATTTGAATGGCCAGTTCGAACTCCCTGGGTTTCCCAAGTACAAAGGAAGTGAATATAGGGATCACATCCATAAATTAACGAATACCTGGGTTTCCCAAGTCTGGGATGGGTTAACAACTGCTTGGTTCAAATTCCTGGGTGAGGCTCCCAAACCGGTTTGATAGAAATGCCATCCATCCATGATGATATCTATGATACCTATGAATATAAGAAAGAGTACAAGAAAATGAATCTAGGGATTACATCCATGAATATAGAGAAGAGTACAAAGGAAGTGAATATAGGGATCACATCCATAAATTAACGAATATAGGGATGGCATCCATCCATGTATATAAGAAAGAGTATCAAGAAACATCTCTTTGGAAAAATTACATTAAATCCATCATGTCCATAAAATTCTCTTTGAAAATAAAAAAATACATTAAGTCCATAATGTCCTTGGAAGCTCCTACAGTTCATGCACCAGCTAATAATCGGCTTTCGAAGCTTTCTCAAATGAGACGCCATAAGCTCTTCACCATTGCATCAATACTTCGGCGGCTCCTCCAATTCTATGCACCAGCTAGTGTTCAACATTTGGAAGTTGTGAAACACCAGAAAGCCCTCTTACTCTCGTCAATGCGGCTCTGGACTCCAATTTCAGGATTATCAGAGTTGTTGGAAATGCTCCAACCTATACCAGACCATTACAATTCTTACTTTCGACATCTTGAAGGTTGAAGAAAACACCTACACAATAGGATATACCTCCAAAGAGTCTCTTAAATTGCTAAATGTTTCAATTCCCCCTCCATCTTTTATTGAATGGCGGGTTTCTTTGCTGAAAATCCTCTATTAAGAGTCAACATTCTAATGGAATCGAGCAAACATTTCAATCCTTAGCAAAAGTTGAGCGCTAATTCCTTCAAGCTCCTTAGAAGACTGAATGAAAGTATTTCCAACGATTTGCTTTTTAAATGCAGAAATTATGAATATGGAAGCCTCTCCAAGTGGGAGCAGGTGGACAAGCAAAGGATTCGTTAAGTTACCAACGGAACCTGGTAAACCTTGCAAGTCGGAGCAGCCGAAGAAGTCAATCCTTTGGAGTTTTGTTCAGTTGTCACAGGAGTCTGGGAGCCTCTGCAAGTCGGAGCAGCTGGACAAATCAATCGTCTTAAGGTTAGTAATGTTGCCAAGGTAGTCTGGGTGCCTCTGCAAGTAGGAGCAACTCGACAAGTCAATCGTTGGAGGCTCGTCAAGCTGCAAAAGAATCTGAGAGACTCTGCAGATGGAAGCAATCAGATAAGTCGAGCTTGGAGGTTCCTCAAGCTGCCAAGGGAGACTGGTAGCCTCTGCAGGTAGAAGCAGCCGAAAAAGGGAGGAGGTTGTAGGCTCGTCAAGCTGCCAAGGGAATCTGGTTGCTTCCGCAGCTGGTCGCAGCCGAACAATTTAAGGGTTTGGAGGTTCGTCAAGTTGCCAACGGAATATGGGAGCCGCCTCAGCTGGTACAAGTGAAGTGTTTGGAGTCATGTCAAGCCTCCAAGGGAATCTGGGAGCCTCTGCCGCTGGTAGCGGTGGAACAAATGAAGGGCTTTGGAGGTTCGTCAAGCCGCCGAAGGTATCTGGGAGCTTGAGCAGCCGAATAAGTGAAGAGTTTGGAAGTTCATCAAGCTGCCAAGGGAATCTGGAAGCTTCTGCAGATGGAATCAGCAGGTCAATTAAGAGTGTGGAGGTTCGTCAAGCTGCTGAAGGAATCTGGAAGCGGCCGCAGATTGTACACTGGTTAACCCGCCAAGCGAATCTGGGAGCCTCTGCAGCTGGAAGCAGCCGCATAAGTCGAGAGTTTGGAGGCTCGTCAAGCTGCCAAGGGAATCTGGGAGCCTCTGCAGATGGAAGCAGCCGGACAAGTGAAAACCTTCCACAACCTTTTGAGAAGCTGTTGCTCATCGCTAAACAATATCCAGAGTACAATTACAAGTCAGAAATGCAATATACCTATCAATCCAATAAATAAAGCTGAGACTAACAGCAAAAATCAGAGTTCTCACCCATTATGAGTTTTCCCATGTGAAAACCCCTTATGCCTCCAACATTAAAAAGAGTGGCTCTCCACTCTTTAATAGTGCTAGAGTCATATCGTGGCTTCTTCTCACCAGTTTGACAGCTGCTTGTTCCCCTCCCTTCGAACGACCGCGCACGTCCAGCATACACTTCTTTCTCGTCCCCTGGACAACAGAGCATGCAGAGATCTTATGGCAGCATGCTCAAAACCCTATCATACAGTCCTGTTTCGCACTGCGTCCACCGAAGTTCTGATGGTTGGACAGCGTAGAAGACCTAAATGATAGTTGTCTTAGAGTCAACTGTCAACCCAATCTCCTTCAAACACCAGCTTGATTCAGCATATCGAGGAGAGAAAATTGCGATATGCACTGAGGCTGTTCAAATAGCCCCCTCCATTTGACATGTCAAAGCAATCTCCCTCTTGCAATTCCTGGTCATCTAAGAATCCTCGCAATCCGTGGTTGCAAAGATGATCGGGGAGGTAGGCGGCCAATGTTCTCCTGCAATCTGGGCAACGGTGGTCAATGACGTCATAATACACACAGCAGTTCTGGTTGGCATACCAGGTGGATGCAGAAGTGGAGGAGGATCCGAGGATGCCATACTGCCACAGATTAGAATTACACGAGCGTCCGATGGATGTAGAGGTGGAGGATCCGAGGATGCCATTCCGCCACAGATTGGATTACACGAAACGAAACGGCTGGTTGATCTAAATACAAAATACAAGTGCAGAGCGCCTACCAGAAGATGACCGAAGTTTCCACTAGTTCACTCGGCCTTTGTTGCGCCCTCTCTCCCTTGATACGTGCCAATAAGTTCAGAACAAAACCGCTCTGAAATACGATAGAATTCAGAGTTTCTTATCTTCCCTTGCCAGACAAGGTCCTCCCATACATTGAATGGACCAAATTTATTAACTCTTTTTTCCATATTTTTATTAATTTATTATTTGAAGGAATGAAATTTATTAACTCATTTTTCCATAATTAGTTCTTTCAACGGTGGAAATAACAAGTGGCTGGCAATTTCAAAAAGCGACATACAATGACGTCACTGACCACACATAACATGTGGTTCGGTTTGCGCGAATCTCTCCTTTTTGCAGTCAGGTTATCGTGGATCACAGCTGGCATGGTTTTCACAGCTTCTCCATGGTTTGCGCGAACCCTTTCCTTTTAAGTGAAGTTATCGTGGATGACAACTGGCATGTTTGAACAGCATCTTAATATTTCAGTCGTTACTGGGACGAGACTTTAGAGACCCGGTATCTTCGAGAAATTCTTTTTTTTAAATGTTATAAAATGATTATTTTTAAAAGTGGATTGAGACTTTAGAGACGCGGTATCTTCGAGAATTTTTTTTTTAAATGTTATAAAATGATTATTTTTAAAAGTGGAAGGAAAACCAGTGAGTGGAAATTACCTGAGAAAGTGGTGGGCAATTTCATTTAATGAAGCTGTATAGCTTTTAAGCATTTCACCACTGACCCGCTACCTTTCGTGGAGCCCGCAAGCCACCGACAACGCATGAGGTCTTGAGTAGACAAGAGACACATAAACCAGATGTCATATAAAATGAAAAAACTATGTAGGATAGAGCATGCATACCATGAGAACATGAAGAGACTAAGTGAATGGAGGATATTGTATAACATGAGAATAGAAGAGACTAAGCCGACGGAGTAGGACTTTGAGGTTAGCCTATTGGTGGTTGATCTCTGTTGTGAAGGATGATTTTCTCTAATCATGCGCTCATCCATGATTTCATAAAGCATGTATAGTTTTTCCATGTGGAGTAGTTTATCATTTTGTTTCAATGGGAACTTGTTTATCGAGTTTTTACATGTTAATATAGGTCAATAGTGTGTACATATTGGTTTTAGCAATGTTATTTGAGTTTTCAAATCTATAACCCAGTTTTAGCCCTTTGTCATGATCTTTCTTTGATTGTCAACCTCCTATTTAATGTTATCAGTTTCATGTTGAATGACCAATGGCATGTGTTTGTGGTATCTATTAGCTAAAGCACAAACTCAGACTTAAGTTTAGGGGTTACTATGGGTGCCACAACCTTTGTTCCCCTTCCTCAAGCGAGCCCTCTATCATGGCATATTAACAACTCAGGGGAGAGCACTGAGCAAAATGAGAACTTTGGGGATAATAGTGGTAGGCAAGATGAGAGGTAAGAACAACTAGGTCGAGGGGAAGGGGGTTGAATATTGAAAGAAAGGAGTAGGAGGTGAGAGGTAAGAACAACTAGGTCGAGGGGAAGGGGGTTGAATATTGAAAGAAAGGAGTAGGAGGTGAAGGGGAATATGATGTTGAGGATTACACTTCGAAATGGAATTGAAATTCATAGAGAGGTTAACAACAAAACAAACCATACACTAGAAATGAAAAAATGACTAGCTCCAAGATATATGTCGAAAAATCGCTAGTAGAGGATTACACTTTGAAATGGAATTGAAATTCATAGAAAGACTAACAACAAAATAGACCATAAACTAGAAATGACAAAATGACTAGGTACAAGATATATGTTGAAAAATCACGAGTAGACAATATATTTGAGAATTCCAATTGACGATGATGAGAAGAGGTGGCTTTTTTAGAACTAGAAGAGTCTTGTTCCTAGCGAGGCCCCACCATAGATGAGAGGGACAAAATAAAAGGAACTGTAGATAAGAGAATAAAATGTAAAGAGGGGAAGGGACTAGGCTAAGAGGGCTTGGTCCTTCTTATTGGTTAGCTTCTCGTGCAAGCACCCTAGAATTACCAATTCCTTCATCATAAAACATTCGTAGTGATTGGAACAATGATACATCTCACATTACTAAAATTTAAAAAATCATAAAAACTAATTAAATTATAAATTTATTTAAAATAAAAATAATAATAATTAATTATAATAAAAACTAATATAGAAATTAAACATTATATACATTTGAAAAAAAACATGAACATATTCTAAACTAGCAATTACCCCAGTTACCATGAAAATCTTAATCTGTAAAATATCCCTTTGTCCTAAATAAAAATAAAGAAATGATTAATAAAATACAAATATATAAATTATATAAAAATAAATTTACTCAAATTAATGTGATTTTAAATAATTAAATCACAACTAATGAACAATGTGTGACAATTTTACCCAAGTTTAAGTTCCAACATTTTCTTAGAGTTACAAATATTTTTTGAAAAAAATTCATAACAACACAATATAAGTTTAATCAGCACAAAATACACTAAAACATATAACTTAATAAGGGAATAAACTCAAATGGATGAGTTTAATGAACTAAACTCAAATTATATATACAAAGTATACTAATATACTTCATATATTATTTTTAAATGATAGAGATACACAATATTAAAAAACTCATAAATTATAAAAAAAAACAATTTAGAATTAATAATCTCTCCATCTTTCCAAGTCACATAAAAATCTTAATTATCGGAGAAAATCATAGAAGTGTAAAATCATAGAAGTGTAAAACGCTAAAAGCTTCACATTCGAGAGATTCGAAAATACCCTGGAAACCAGGAGTAGGGAAACATATTAAATTATATAAGAAAAACTTTTTAATTATATGTAGGTATGGTATTAAGTATTTAGTTTTGGTTTGTTTTGATGGTTTATTAGTTTGTTTTTTTTTTTTTTAAATTTATGTTGTTTATTGATAGTTTAATATTGGGAATTTAATTTTTAAATATAAATTATTTATTGTAAAAGTGATTGGTTGAGGTTTTTTTTATGAGATATTATATCTTCTATTTATTAATATTTTAATATTATTAATTTTTAAATGATTAAATTTTTCTTATGTTTAATTTTAATATACTAATTATGTAAATTAAAACAATATTTTGATATTTATTAATAAAAAATTATATAATTAAAAATTAAACACACGATATTTAAAGTCATATACTTAACTATAAAATAAATTAGTTAATCATTGTTTCCTTTAAATATTTAGAGTAGCCTTCAACAATAAATATTTTATACTTGATTTAATTTTGGATGAAAATTTTAATGTTGTTATATTTTAATTTAATTAAGTTTAATTTTAACAAGACATATAGCAACTTGTTTTTATAAAAGTAATGAGAATATAAATAAAATTAATTAATTTTTAAAGATTGATTTTATGTTAAAAACAAACACAAACAAAACAAAAAAACATTCAAAATCAATAATTTTGTTAAATATACAACGCAGTATTACTATAACGCGAACTTCTTTGAAAGTCTTCCGGCGGATTTTCGCGTCAATATCCGCAGCAATCATTGGAATCCCATGTTTGATAGCTAGTTTCTGCACAATCAATGGCTCCTAGGGGTTTTTCAGGGCGCTGAATCCAAATATGCAGTTAAAAAACCATTTTAACTGCTAAAAATCATGATTTAACCTCATTTCTTCCGACGGATTCCATCACCGGAATCTCCAAAAAGTCGCATTATAGACAACTCCATATACAACTAAAATATACAAATGCATGATATAGAGTCAATAATAAGAATTACTCGTCAATATATATGGCGTTATCCCGCGTGGATGGGACGGCTGGTTAATAGCCTCCCCACTCGGGTTCAACATGATCCGTAGAAAAGGATGATATATACAACGAAGCGAGTAACATTTAGTCATCACAAAGCACGAGCTTAAATCTAGGCAAACATATATATCTATGCACGAGCTTGAATCTAGGCAGACATATATATCTATGCACGAACTTGAATCTAGGCAGACATATATAATTAATAATTGCCTTAAACCCTATGAGATTTAAACTAAAATGGGAACTTAATTTTACAAAACTAAAATGGAAACTTAATTTTACAAAAACCAACTAATCTAGTTCAGAAAAGAATAAAAGAATAGTATTATATCTTCCAAGTTTCATGTTAATATGACTAAGAAATGAATAGTAATATACCCTCCAAGCAAGTTTCATGCTGGATAGATGACAAATTAGTGAATCTACGGACACTCAAATTCACCTATTCTTATTATTTGTGTATTAAATGCAATTTTTTGAGATATACATGTGAATTATTGTTTAAATTGATGAAGTTGATTGCAAATAGCAATTGTTTTAAAGGGTGTAAAAAAAGTGTTGTTATAATGTGAAAAAATTAAAATGTATTATTTTTTAAAATATCGGAGTAAATTGAAAATATATTGATGTTATGAAAAAAGTTTTAGAAGTTTCTCTTTGTTTTGATGAAGTATGGTTTGAGAAAGTGTAACGTGTCACATATATAAGAGGTGAGTTGATTTGTCATGACCAAATTAGTTTTGAGTGCAAGATGTTATGGCATGATCAAAGTAACTTTGAGTGCAATACACTATGTATTACATTTGAAAAAATATTTAATGTAAATTCGTTGTGCTAAGGAAATGTTTGCTTTTCATGCAATGATTTTTAAGGAATTGTTTTCGTATGCACTTTGTACAAAGTGGAGCTTTGGTTTCATGTGTATTGGACCTCTTGTAGACTTGCATGTGGATTTTTTATTCACTGTGGTTTTCTCTCTTCTAAACACCATGAAACTTTGCATTTTGTGTTTTTGTGTACACAAAATTTTGGTGTGGCATGACATGATAGCAAAGAATTTGTTTCCATGCAATGTGGTGAACAAAATTAAACTCTCCAGTCATGGTGTTTTGTATGTTTGTAAATTGTCTCATCATGACATATCACATCACATTAAATTTTCATTTCATGTGACATATCACATCGCTCAAAAATTTATTTTCTTATGACATGTCACATTGCATCCTTTTAAATTTCTTATGTGATACATTGCATAGCCTCAAACTTTCCTTCATAATGACAAAGGGACATTTTAAAAAATATATTGTGTCTCCTCAAACTTTCTATCTCTAGGACACATCACATTGCACGAGAGTTTTTCTCCACATAATATATAAGGATGGGTGCACAAAGATGCTACCCAATTTTGGTGTAGCAGGAGTATGTGAGAGTAAATTTTTAGGAAAGTGCACACATTCCTATTATTTTAGGCCTCCATATCAACTAAATGACATGGGAAAGGAATGTGCACATGCTATTTTTTAAAAATGCATATGCATTCTTGGAATTTGAACCCACTTTAAAAAAAATGCATGTATGTTCCTTTGTGTATTTAAAAGAAAAACTAGTGGCAAGGTTACATTGCTCCACGCAAACCCCATAAGCGAATTGTGCTCCAAAACATGTGCATGGTCATTGAATCCTCCTCCCCAAATGTAAATTCTTCTAACTTCATTTTTTTGTTTTTGTTTTTTGTTTTGTTATTCTTTAAATGTAAAGATTTTGTTTTAAAGAAATTGTTTTTTTTTAATGTAGTTTAATTTAAACACAATCACCATGGCCGAAAGCCATAAACCCAATCAACAAACCAACCCCAAAACAAAGCCACAAGAAAACATAAGTACGAAGGCAAATCCTATTCTAAAAAACCAAGTTAAAAATGATTTAAATGAATTGAGAATGTTGATTAAAGAACGTAGGCACACAAGGGAACCATTATACCTCTCATTAGCCACTTCCCTTGATAGTATTATTTCCTCCATTAATTGTGTCGGTGGTCAATTGACCAATATCACTGAATACATGGCAAGGATGAGAGAATTCTACTCCACTTGTATTAGTAAAGAATGTGTTAAATAATTGAATATTACCAAACAAATTAATAGAGGGATATTTATTGACCCAAGAACCAACCAAACCCCTAATCCAAGGAAGATATATATTTGCTTGAATTGGTGCACATTTAATCCATAGGAAGAGAATTGGGCGAGTCATTGGTTTATGGTTTTGATAAACCTCCATGTAATAATAGGGAGGTGACATTGCATTTCCTTCAGTTGTGGGTTGAGTTCATACTTGGTCTCCATGCTAATTATTTTAACATGAGAAAGTTCCATGGGGTTGGTCTTTCCTCTACCTAGGATCGACCAAATTATAGGCATAATCCATTGAGAGGACACCCTGATCCTAGATGTATTCCCAACACCCATAGGAACCTCAAATTTGAGATCACCTTGCTAACACTTGTAATTCAATATCACATATCACACATACTCTATCGCAACACATTTCATTTTGGCGGCTTCTAGGTGAGATCCATCAAAGGAGTCTCTTAGACTTTTAGGTGTAGGAACTTCAACTCTACGTGAGTCAGTTGGTGTTCCTAATTTGAGTTGAGTGGCACCATAATTATGCTTTCATTATGGGCATACTTTTGATGGCTTGATGCAATATCTATCCAGTAGTGATTTATGGATCAAGCTAATATATTTTTCAATTGATGCTAGGTTTTTGGATATAAATTTGATTGTACAATTGAAAATTTTTCAACAAATGTAACTTTAAAGTACTTTTTTTTACGTTTTTTTGGCATGTATAGATGCTATGAGACGATATGTTGCCAATTCCCATGTTAGTTCTCCCAATCTCAATGCATCCATGGATGTGGCATTTGATATTATGACATGCCACACACAAATATTTAAATTTCTTTATTCCTGTCTAGTTCAATGATAACTCAACAAGAGCTAAAAGATTGTTATTTTACAAATGTAAATGTTATTTCTGAGAAAATTATCTTAATTTTATTGTATTTCCACAAGTTCTGAATGGAGAGTTGGAGCAATCATCTCTACCTAAGATTAGTAGTTCACCTCCCACATATATAGAATGTGTTAGATTATATTTAATTTTACTGTGACTTTCATTATCTTAGTTTAGTAGAATTTGATGTTTTTTACTAATAAAACATATTACAAATGTCTATATGCAAGTTCCTTTCTTCCCAATTCCTTCCCATTCCATACCCGCCCAAATCCATCCTTCACTAGTCCCATTTAGTTCACATTCCATGCCAAGTTCGACCATTGGGTTCCCCTCCTAGCACTTGGAATTCTATTTTCTTCCCCTATGGTGCTTCCTCCTATTGTACAACTAATGTGTGTTGGCATTATGAGACATGTGTTCTACTTGATGGCAACCCACTCATAGAAGAACATCTCACTTAGTTATAACTAGATGAATCTTCAGAAGAGATATCAGATGCCTCTGAATACATGGGATGCAGGACAGCTCAAAGGAATCAGATGTTAAGTTCCAAGTGTGACAAGTTAGCTTTGCCATCAAATCCAAAGGGGGAGATTGTTGGCATTATGAGACAAGTTTTGTCCTTGATGGCAAATCACGCAGATGACAAATCATAGTGCAGGAGGTCAGCAGCAAGGAATTGATGATCGAATGAAGAGAAATTATATATACGCAGGTTCATCGTGACCGAGCCGCGTATACACACGGGTTATTCATTAAAAAGGCGTGTATGCGTATACATGCACTTTCATGCAAGCAAAAGCATGTATATGTTGGGGATCATACTTTTGGTTCATGGTAGTTAGTTCTTGGGATTTGAACCTATGATTTGGACCATGGCGTCTCGTTAGATGTGTTGATCCCTAGTTTTGGGTTCATGGTATTGAAATGTTATGGTTTTGGATCATGGTATTGAGGAAGGCCTAAGACTATAAAAGAGGAGGGAGATCATGTGGCAAATGATCATCTGAATTATTATTGAAGATCTGATAAAGTGCTAGCGCTGGTATATTGGTAATTGGGTTATGATGCAGATCTGGATTGAATGAAGGAGGAACCTTAGCGCAAAAAGAAGGATAAGCTCTATTGGTGGGCCATAATCTTTAAGCTTGAATGATAATATCTTTGTATGATTTTGATCTGCTAGATGTGGCGCTTGCTTGATCTACAAGGCTGATAATCTGGGTTAATTAATGATTGAATATCTGAAAGAGTGAATTATCCTTTATAGATCTGTACACAGGTTCAGTGAAGCGAAGGCGCGTATACACGCAAGTTTTGTGAAGTAAAGAAGCGTATACGCAGGTTGTTCCATACGCAGAAGCGTATGCACGCCAGTTTCAGGCTGTTGAAATAGCGTATATACTCTAAGTTGTGATCTAGCTGCTTCTATCTATTGTTGTTGTGTTATGGGTTCTATTTTTTGGTGTGTGGTTTCTGGTACTGTGTTTTGGGTACAGCTATCAGAGAAGTATCTACTTGATTCAGATCTAATTGGTGAAAAGGAGATTGGTTGATGGAGAAATTCTTGATGATTGATTGATGTTCATGGATCCAGTCTGAAAATTTATGAAACGTGGTCCCTGGAAGAAAGAGAAGGTTGTAGCCTTCTGTAGACCAGCATCTACGTACTAGTATCTTGTCTAGTACAAGAGCTAAAGGGGGTTGTAGCTCCCTTCCAGGAGAAGCTGGAGAACGAGAGAGGATTGTAGCTCTCTGCAGGTTGCAGCCTACATACTAGTAAAGGACTGCACCAGTACATTGTAAAAGAAGTTTCTTATTAAAGGAAGATAGAAAAAAATTGCAGCAGGTGGTTTTCACCCACATTGGGTTTCCACCTTATATAATGGTGTTCATGTGTGCTTCTTGTGTGTGATGATCTATTCTGTTTTACTGCTTCTGTTTACTGTTCATATGGTCAATGAATTTCTGATGCATTAACTAAAGATCAACATGTAATGGATTATCTGATTCATAAATAATTTGGATATACGCTCGTTGCTTTAGACACAATTGCGTATACATGCAGGTTCACTTAACTGAAATAGCGTATATGTATCTAAATATGGAATAGAAAAAGTTTTACTGATTTGATAATACTGATTCACCCCCCCCCCTCTCAGTATTATTTCCAACAATTGGTATCAGAGCAGGTCCTTTTGTAGAAGCTT
>APFE030074267.1:0-10551 GCA_000404065.3 Pinus taeda
TTTAACCACGTCAAAATACTGGTGTATTGATCTGTGATCTGTTTGTGAGCGGTGTCCTTTTGGTGTTCTGTCTGAGGAACTTACCCTGTAAATTCCTACACCTTCCTAGTAGTTATGGTGTAGATGTCACGCTAGAGCTAAGTTAGCATGACTGGTTCATCTTTGGCTTAAGAGCACATAATTATTTCATTGTGTTAGAAGGGTCCTGGGGTAGCGAGGTTGCTACCATCCTTAGATAGGTTCCTAAGGCCCCTAAGAAGAGTAACTTGGGTTTTCATTTCCAGAGTTAGGGTAAATTATTTCCTCTCCTTGTATCTTGGGGCCCTTCTTTGTCTTGGGGTCATGGTTGGGTGAGTTCTGGGTTGCAGCTAGGAGTATGTCCGCATGGTTCATAAAGATCGGTCCACAAGTTGGGCTGGTTTCGGGTGGTCTGGGAGGATCTTGGTGTTGTACTCTGAAATGTGTAGTGTTATTGTTAGGGGTATGCATACAATCTTAGAGTTAGTTTACCCTTGTCATGTTGGGGAGTCTGGGGGCGTCTGGTTCTAGGATGATGGATCTAGTATTTTTCATCCCAATCGTTGTGGTGTCTTGCAGTGGGGAATTGAGATTTTGTCGTATAGTGGTGGTTGGGCAGGTCAGTTAGTATAGAGTCCTGCTCGATTAGAGGAATTACCATTTTATGTAGTTATGTTGCGGCAGAGAGGATGACCCCACAATGGAGGAGTACATCATGGACACCCCATTGCTGGTGCTAGAAAAGCCTATTCCTCCATCAAGGAATGATTAGCCAATCTAGATAAAGAAGAGGAGATAACAAAAAACCATATTCCTTCTCCCGGTCGTGTGGTACAGGCTCCCTCCATGGAATCGATTGCTTCTCAATTGCAAGGAATCTAGGCCAACCTAGATATCCTTCGTGATCATAGGCACAAGGATCACAATGAAATGGCGATATACTTGAATGAAATTTAGTTCTCTCAATCTGAAATTATGGAACAACTGGGGAATGTTCACAGAAGCCAACGACGAACAAATGAATACCTACAAGCACTATAGGCCTGATTGGAACACAGACTTCCATATGCACAAGAAGTAGGAATGAGGCAGGAAAAGCTTATGAAACTATGTACTTACTTGTTTTCAGCATGGTAATATAACTTGAAGGGTTTGATTGACAAAAAAAAACCAATATAAATTAAATGGAAGGTAAACATTGATAGGTATCAAACCACTTACCTCATAATACATCTTATGTTTTTCCATATTTAAAAAATAAAAAATAATTAATATTAATATTAATATATAAACATTAATATTAATATTAAACATTAATATTCACTTCCACTTTTCCATGGTGATAATTAACATGCAAATAGGTTTTGTTACAATACCATGGCCTAAAGCTATGGATTATTAATACCACATTCCCAAAAAAACACAACTCATGTTCATATGATTTTTTTTAATTAAAAGAACAATATAGGCATAACAACTTGATAGATAAAGCTCGATTTCTTTTTTGTTAAGCTTGCTAGTACCTCTTTTTTCTATTAATTTAACAGCAAGTTACAACTAGATTTAAAGATAGTTAGGTGGCATCAACTTGCCTTGTGGGAAACCAAGTCTGTTGGCCACCTAATGACATGGTATGGCATCCAAAAATGATAAGTCTTAAGTCTTTCTAACCATGCAATATATCTTAAGTATTTCTAGCAACGCAATATATGAATGTATGTCTATGCTTATCCTACCATCCACTTGCCTACTAGCATAATTGTCTATACATTGAAAAGTAAAAGCTATTCGCATTAAAAAGCTACTGAAGTAGAAGTTCTCTGTTGTTTTCCATATTTCCAGTGTCTGTGTATTTTGCAATCTGATCGATCCGTTACCTAAAATCACATAGACACACACCAACACATGAGTCTATAATACCTTCATTCAATAGTTAATTAACAGAGGTCACTCATAGGGTGATTATTAGATCAAGTGGTACCAGAGCTCTAGGCTGTAAGGTTAGACAAGCTTGTGTTGGTTTAGCTATTGAATCTAGGTCAAAGCTCAAATTAGGAGAAGGAGAGTTGGTTGAAACTAATCCTGAAATTGGGAGAGTCTATCCTCAGAAGACAATGTCAAAGGAAGGTCCTATGGGTCCAGACCCTCAATTCATAGAAAGTTTCCTAGCCATAAAGTCCATGGTAGAAGAAATGTATAAGGACTTTAGAAAACACAAGAATGAAGATTCATCAGGCTCTAAACAAGACAAAGGAGAAGATGAATCACATTTCCATGACCACTCCAAAGGAAAAGGGAAAGAGGAAAACTTTCTCACACCTCCTGATAGCCCTAAAAATAAAGCATCTTTGACCAAACTAGATGTTAAATTTGATCTACCTATATATGATGGAAAGTTAAATGCAGAAAAGTTGGACAATTGGATTAGACAAATTGATGTTTATTGCAAAGCACAGAACATCGACTCAGACAAAAGCAAGATTCAGGTGGCAAGCCTACACCATGGAGGCACTGCCTTGGTTTGGTGGGAAGGCAGAACCCAAGTTGACATGAAAGGACATGGTAAGACTATCTTTGTATGGAGTGAATTTGTTTCTGCAATCAAAAAGCAGTTCTACCCATTGGCCTACATGCAACAAGCCATGATGAGTTGGCAAACTCTTCAACAGTTGAAAGGGAAAAGTGTGCAAGGGTACACTCAAGAAATTAGAAAGAGAGCATTGATTCTAGGAATCTCATTAGACTCACCAGAGACTCTTTGTGGTCTACACAGCTACATGAGGCATACCATCCTCATGTTTAATCCCACTAGTATAGATGAGGTATCTGTACAAGCTACTCATCTAGAAGCTAGAGGAAAGAATGGAAATCCATAAGTTGGGGGACCATCCCAACCCATTACAAGCAAGAGCAAGGAGAAAAGAAAGTAGAAGTGGAAAGCAAGGAAGGCTAATACTGCACAAAAAAGCAAAGCTTCATGCACTCACTGTAAAAAGGATGGGCATGATGATGACCATTTTTGGATTCTGCATCTAGATCTGAGACCTAAAAAGTTCGAGGGAAAGAAGAAGAAGACTACTGCAGCTATTCAGAAATATTTGGGGTCAGACTCGGGAGATGAAACAAGCATTGCAGCCACAAGTATAAAAGGTTGTCTACTTTAGAGAATGTTGAAATCAAGAAGTAGGTGTGGGAGTTGCTCGAGAAGAGGTCCATCAGGCCTAGCACATCACCCTGTGGGTCACCAATCATTTTGGTGAGAAAGAAAGATGGCTCGTGGAGAATGTGAATTGATTACCAAGCACTTAATAAGATAAAAATAAAAAATTGTTATCCCCTTCCCCGCATAGATGATCTTTTAGATCAATTGAAAGAAGCTGTTTATTTCACCAAGCTAGACTTGCACAATGGATACCATCAGGTCCGAGTTGTAGAACAAGATGCATGGAAGACTGCTTTCAAAACAAAGGAGGGATTGTATGAGTGGTTGGTTATGCCTTTTGGCTTAACTAATGCTCCTGCTACTTTCATGATATTAATGAATGATGTACTCAGACCATTTCTTGATGATTTTGTTATTGTGTATCTGGATGATATTCTGATTTTTAGCAAACATGGGAAAAACACTTAAAGCATGTTAAGAAGACACTAGATGTTTTGAAAAGAGAAAAACTTCATGTTAAATTCTCAAAATGTGAATTTGGAAAAACATCTCTAAATTATTTGGGTCATATAGTAGGGGGTGATGAATTGAAAATAGATCCCTCTAAAGTGGCAGTCATTGTAAACTAGCCTAAACCTAAGTCTGCTACAGAAGTGAGAAGCTTCTTAGGGGCAGCACAATATTGGAGGAAATTCATTTCTAACTTTTCCTCAATTGTAGCTCTCTTACATGATTTAATAGGATTAAACAAGGTGTTTCAGTGGGGAGGCAAACATCAGAAAGCCTTTGACACCTTGAAAGAAAAGATTAGTATAGCACATGTACTAGCACTGCCTGATCTACAAACACCATTTGAGATCCAAACGGATGCCAGCGACTATGCCATGGGAGCAATGTTGACAAAGCATGGTAAACCCATATGTTATCATTCTGAGAATTTTAATCCTACAGTGGTTAACTATCCTACATATGATAAAGAATTGTATGCATTAGTGCAAAGTGTGAAAAAGTGGAAACATTACTTAATGGGCAAAGAGACAGTAATACATATTGATCATCAACCAATTCAATATCTACACACCCAAACTAAGTTGTAGCAATCAAAGCACTATAGATGGATGGGTTTTCTACAATAGTTTCATTTAGTCATCAGATATAAAAAGGGCATACATAATAAAGTTGCAGACATGTTATCTAGACCCACTATAAATGCATCTTCTATACTTCAGCATAATTATGTACTACATGAAAGCTACATTGAACAATATGCTCAAGATATAGACTTTAAAGATGTATATGCAACTTTGAGTCAAGGCAAACGAGTAGAAGAATTGGATTATCATGTGAAGGACCGACTCTCATACCATTGTGGGAAACTTTGCATTCCACAAACTGAGAGAGTAAAGATAATTAGGGAAGCACACACGTCTTTGATATTAGGTCACTTTGGGGTAAGTAAAACAATTGCACAACTGCAAAGATTTTGTTATTGGCCAAAAATGAATGAGATAGTTTCTAGATATGTAAGAGGGTGTACTATGTGTGCTAACAACAAGCCCAACAATAGAAAACTATGCTTGTACACTCCATTACCAGTTCCTTCTCACCCTTGGGAAAGTGTTTCCATGGAATTTGTTGGAGCACTGCCAAAATCTAGGAAAGGTCGTGATTATCTGTATGTTGTTGTGGATAGGTTCATCAAAATGTGTATTTTGATACCTTGTAATAAACAAATTATAGCTGAAAAAACTGCAAAACTATTCTTTGAACATGTATGGGTCCATTTTGGATTACCCACTTCCATTGTATCTGATCAAGGCACCTGATTTGTGGGGAAGTTTTGGTCAAGTATATGGGAACTGATGGACACCAAACTAAAGAAAAGCACAACTTTTCATCCATAAACTGATGGCCAGATAGAAGTAGTTAACATGACAGTGATCCAGTTACTCAGAGGATATTGCAACAAACATCCTAAGCTTTAGGATGAACATTTGTGTTATGTGCAGTGTGCTTACAACAAATAAAAACATTCTTCTACACAGAGATCTCCTTTTGAGACCTGTTTTGGTTTCACACCAAGGTCTCCTTTGGATTTTGTCTTTGGTAAAGATACCATAGTTGAGGGACATAGTGATGTGGACAGGGTAACTAGGTTCATTGAACAAATCCAGGAGATCCACCAGGTAGTACAGGAACGACTGGAAAAGAGCCAAGCCAAATACAAGGCAAGGCATGACAAGCATCGGATGGAGTATAGTTTCCAAGTTGGTGACCAAGTCTGGCTGTATATCAGCAAGGACAGGATGCAAGGTGAAGGTAAAAAGCTGAAGCCTATTAGGTATGGACCTTTCAAAATACTTGAGAAGATTGGTGATAATGCTTTTCACCTTGATCTCCTAGCTTACATGCACATCTACTCAGTCGTAAATGCAGATTGCTTGAGATTGTTTGAATCCTGATTGATTGAGGATCTCGAAGAGCAGAGTCAATTGCCTTCTATTGATGACCTGCTACCTGAATATCTTAATGAATTGAAGGAAGACACAGTGCTGGATAGGAAGGTGAGGACAATGTGCAGGGGAGATGTTGAGTACCTCAGAATTGGACTCAAGGGTTCAAAGCCGAGCAATGCAAAGTGGGTAGAGATTGCACAAGTGAGAAAATTGTACCCTCACTTAGCCGATGTTTGAAAACCAACTTTTGGTGGTCCAAAATCTTTTTCAATGGGAAGGTCTTGATTTGAATTAGATCCATGAAGAAAAATCAAAGCACTGTGACTGTATCAGGAAGGGACAAACTTCGAATTCAAGAGCACAAAGCGATCAGAAAGACCTCTGAATAGTGGCAATTGGCAGGCAACGTGGAACGACAAGGACCTCAGTCAAAGCGCGCTGACCGAGGCCCACAAAGACTGCGCAGGAGGTGAAACTAGCACCTAGGAAGCTAGGATCAGGAAAAGGAGGTTGTTTCTGATGCGCGATTAGCTGGGCATCGCTTGGCAAAACCCCTTGAGAAGAAAGGGCCTCAAGTGCTCGATCGCGTGGAAGTCGGAAGAACCGTGGGGAAAAGTGCTAAAAGCTAAAGGTGGGATCCGCGCTCCAAAACTGGCGGTATTTATCTGAGGCACCCTTGGGTGGTAAGCAGATTTGGAGAAAAATGAGCGATTCCACTCAGCACCCAACGCATGGCAGGCAGAGAGAGAAAACCACTGCTCATCATGCACTAACGGTCGAGCAAGTCAACCGCACGAAATGAGAAAATGACGTTGGATCTGGGGGCTCCAGATCTAACGGCTGAGAAAACGCCTGATGAAAGATCTGAATCTGACAGGGGATTTAGCCGCAACAGAAAGAATTTTGACGTCCAATTTGACCACCGAGTTTGCGGATGACTCATTCCACAAAGTAATGGAACAAAAAAAAAACTGAACCGACAAGGAAAAGCTGGCGTAGTTCGCAAGAGGACAAGTGTCCACTCCCTGTGAGCCGTTGATGATGACGTCAAGACAGGGAATTCCAAGCGAGTAGTAGCAGGCGACCCGATGGAGGAAGAAGAGGAAGCGAACACTCATGAGATCAATTGGCTTTAAAGCCAAGAACGGACACCGAGAGGACAAAGCGAAGAGAAGAAGACAAAGATAGAGAAAGGAAGAGATAGTGAAGCAAAGAGCAGAAAGGCAGAGAGCCAAGCTAACCTACAACATAAGGCAGCATCGAGCAATCCCTGAGAGGATCTGTCGGGAATCGAGCACCACATTGGGCTCCTCCCATTAAAGACCACTGAAAGCTGGACTGGAGACGTAGCCCTAGAGTATAGGGTGAACTCCTTATAAATTGTTGTGCTCTTGTATTTTCTTACTGTGTTTCTCTGCTATTATCCATATTTCTAGTGTCTGTGTATTTCGCAATTTGGTCGATCCGTTGCCTAAAATCACATGGACACACTCCAGCACGTGAGTCTATAATACCTTCATTCAATAGTTAATTAACTAAGGTCACTCATAGGGTGATTATCAAATCAGTTCTTTAGTCAACAGAGCAATTGTGGGGATGGATTCCATTTCTTTTACAAACTTCTGCTGGTTTTCGGTTCCTGGCTGTTTATTGCAGGGCGCAACCAAATCCTAGAATGTAGCTAGCTCAGGTGGAAAGAGTGGGTCTTTTTTGCGACCCCCTCGTGGGGCCATGGCTCTGTAGTTGTGTGCAGTCTCGTGGTTGATTGTGGCTCCTCGCGCGCTCTCCGGGCTTCCTCCTACCGACCGCGAAGGTTGCACTAGACTCCCGCTATCTGGTCCTCGCGCACAGACGAAACACTATTTAAGTACTAAAGAATTTTTTCAATATATGGGATATGGGATCATAAAAACAAGGAAAAAAAGTTGAAGATTAAAGATAAATAGCCCAACTTCCTCATAAAACCTCTTCTCTGATGCATAAAGTCTCTCTAGGGTTGAGAAATGGTGTCCTCGTGTTTAATGCTCATCAATGTTGAGGAATTCAAAAGTATCTTTTTAGACAAGAGGTAATTTCGATGATCAACTACAAGATAAGGCATTGAAAACTTTAGCAAAACTGTGATTGTTCCCTATAGCACATACAAGCAAATTGACTCAGCCATATAAAAATGTTCTTTATCTCAAAGAAAACAAGAATATTTTATATTAAAAAAAAACACAAGAAATATATGTACAAATACATGCACAATGGAAGTTTCAAAGTCATCTCATATAAGGGTTGACAAGAAAACGTGAACAAAGATTTGGGTTATAAATTTAGACAACAATCCTCATCCTTGAAAAAGTTAGGAAGGTAAGAAAAACAGAGAGAGCCTCATATTTTTGAGCATCCACAGTTCAACTCAATTTCCGGGTACACAAAAGTTTGCTTTCAGTGGATTATAAGAGTTGAGAGCAAACTTCTCATTTGGATTGTGAGGGAGCCTAAAAACTTTGAATCTGATATGGAAATATATCCAAACTTCTTTACAATATAGAGAGCAAGGCAACTAGCATAGAAATAAGTTATATTAAAATTCATGGATGACCAAACCTCAATGGAATGGAGAATTATAGAGTATATTATATATAGTCAAGTGGAAATTACAGTTATCTAAATACTTTGAAAAAAGACCTTGAGAATGCATTCCTGTAGCTCTTGGACCATCTACCCAAAATTTTTATGGTTTTTGGAAATTACATTGCTAATCTGAATTTCACATTCAATGAATGCATGCACAAAGGTCACAGCACCGCAATGGCGGAAGAGTTTTGAAACCCTCTAGAATATTTGCCAACCACTAAAACTCATCAAGAAATTTTTAGTATCTTCTCTTATCCACTACAAAAACTAACAAGTAATGGGGGCAAGCATTGGAAGCCTCTTCGACATGGTAGAGCATTATGCTCAATCCAATAACGTCACCCCAAGTGGATAGCCTAACTATAGGAAACATACAAGCCCATATGACGACCATAAATACACAAATAAAAAAAACAGTTACATAATATGTTGGAAAGGGACACCCACATGGATTGGCATTCCAACATGGCAAGTAAAGGAAAGGCCCTTTCATAAAGTGGGTAGGTACCCCCAAGAGAAGGTAAGGCTATCATGTTCATGTTATAGCAAATGTTCATTTATTGCTTTATTTGTATAGTGAAGAGAAGGCACTTTCATGTCCAGAAAATGGAGGGTTGAATTTTTCTTTTAAAAAATGAGAAAGTTGAGCTGCATTCAAATAAAATTAAACCTTGAGTTACTAGTAATAAAAAATGGTAGGTTCAGAGTATTCCATTTAACTATGATACATGACCAATTGGTCCAAGCTAAGAATTTCTTAGATTTAATGGAAAATTCCTTAAAGATATTTGATCCATATTCTTAAAGATTTTTTGTTGTTACCTTTTCAACAATCTCCAAATATACTAAAACCATACATCAAACCCACCAAGCTACCTCATGAGAAATTGCATACAGGGTTGAAAAACCACCGAAGACTAACTTCTAAAAATTATCTGTCCATTAAATCATTAATAAACATTGGTATTAGATTGTTTATCTATTCATTAAATCATTAATAAACATTGATATTAAATTGTTTGCGAACATTTGCCAATACTATACAACACATAAATATATCAATGGCATTCTGGAACGTCCAAATTAGACCAATGCAAACTACGAATCGGCACGAGTATGTCATTAGCCACATAATTGGTCAATTTAGTAGATATGAGGTTAAATAATGGATAAATTGCAAGCTTATTCTCTTTGGATATTAGGCTAGATTATCTTTACAGATTCTCCACTCTGTGAAGCCATCAAAAGAATAGATGAAAAATCCAACAGTTACATCAGGTCAGACAAAGCTAAGCCTAACCAAACAAAACATGAAGAAATATGAAGATTTGCATCTTTCTGGTTGGTTCTGAGCCCTGACTTGATCTTTCTATGCTCAAGATAGACTCTGCATCACAGGTCTGAAATGTCGGCATGAATTTCTCAAACACAGTGAATCTGGAAACCCAAAATATCAATACACGACACTGATTTCAGAAGGCTTTGAATATTCTCAAAATATTACATGAGAATAATGTAATTTCTCTGGATTCAGCTGGTCCACGACAAAGATATACTGGAAGTGAATTTGCACTATGGATCACTATAAACAAAACAAATGATTCTATTCACTACGTACGAGTAAATTTTCCAATATATTGGATCACAAAAACAATATATTGGAAAAATAATTCAAGTTTAAATATAAACACCCTAACTTCGTCATAAAGCATCTTCTCCCCAGCATAAAGTCTCTCCAGGGTTGAGCGATGGCCTCTTCGTGTTTAAGGCTCATCAGTGTTGAGGAATTCAAAAGTATCTTGGCCGACAAAATATGTTTTCGAAGACCAACTCCAAGACAAGGTATTGAAAACTTTAGCAAAGCAGTGATTGTTGCCTATATGACATAGAAGCAAATTGACTCAGCCATATAAAAGTTCTTTATCTCAAAGACAACAAGCATTTTTTAGATTTAAAATCAGAAAAAGTCACATATGTATAGATGCATGCATCATGGAATTTTGAAAGTCATCTCATATTAGGGTTCACAAGAAAGCGTGAACAAAGATTTGGGTTGTAAATTTAGACAACAATCCATCTGTAAATTTAGACAACAATCCTTATCCTTGAAGAAGTTGAGAAAAGCAGAGAGCGCATCATATTTCTGAGGTATATACCGTTAACTCAATTTTTCATTAGTTATAAATAAGCGGGTACACAAAAGTTTTGTCATTAGTTATAAATAAGCGGGTACACAAAAGTTTTGTCATTAGTTATAAATAAGCGAGTACACAAAAGTTTGTTATCAGT
>APFE030074270.1:4161-22024 GCA_000404065.3 Pinus taeda
ATCTTAGAAACAAACAAGTAAAGTCTACTTTCATTTTCCTTTATGAAAATAGACAAGAGGAGAACCAAGAAGACCAACCTTAGTCTTGCGCTTGATTTCCTCTCCTTCTTGATAGAGCTCCGCCGCTTGTTCTTCGTCTCCCAGCTTCAAAGAGCACCTGTGGAATCACAACAACATACTACTATCGAAGAAACAAAGATCTATATTCATACATAACATAGGACCAGATGTGTGTTAACCATACAAATGCATATATAAACAAATACACAAGAATATGGAGGAAAACTAGAATAGCTTTATTAAGATGAAAAGTAGCAAGAGGATTACAACCATATGTTCTGACCCAGCATCATCCTCCAGCTAGAAAGCCCTTCTTCACCTCAAGCAAAGCTTAGATCACCCAACACTATGAATATACACCAGAAAACCAACAACACTTCTCTATAAGATACAAAATTCTAGCCCCTAGATCTCTGTGATGAGGGATCCATATATAGATGATTATAGGGAGGTGAGTCATCTTCTCGGGTCTTGATTAGTGTCTTCTCTTTGATAGTTCCTGCTTCCACTTGGAGAATAATGATCTCTTACTCATCCCTGGTAGAAAATAGAGAGGCAAGTGTCAGAGGGGAAGCTTTTGGAAGATTCCATGATCTTCCACCTCGCATTTTGTCCTTGCCATTTGTCCATTCCCGACCATCGCACCCTACAGAGGAGAAATTCAGTATGCATCGCACCTTGTACACTGGTAAGGTGATATGCATCGCACCCTCTACACTAGACTTTTAGTATGGTCCAGTTTTGACCATTTATGAGCAATTTGCAGTGGAGAACTTCTGGGAGATGATGTAATCAACTGACCTTGTTCTTTTAGGCAGTGAAGAAACACTTTTAGGGACTTAAGAGCCCTCAGTTTATGGACATTTATGATTGGGGTTGAAGTGCCCAAAAATGTCTATAACAACAGCGACTACTGGATGCAGAGGTGTGGGTGGTATTCTAGTTTTGCGGTCGAAGATTTGACAAGCATGGAAACTTCTGACTTCTATTATGCAATCTTTGAACATTGCTTGCTAGAAGTAACCTGCTCGTAAAATATTTTGTGCCGTAGCATAACCAGATTGATGCCCCCCACACGCGCCTAAATGGAAATCGTTCAGGACTTTTTCAGCCTCTTCATGGGTGAGGCACCTTCACATAACTGTATCGATACCACGACGGCCAAGTGTATTACCGGCGATCATGTAGTCTTTTGCTTGGTATCGAGTACGTCGTTGTTCTGAGCGAGAGGTATTAGGCCTGTATGTTTGGGTTTGGAGATAGATGATTATATCTCCATACCATGGATCGCTTGACGATATCAGAAACAAAGATTCATCCATGATTGTTGCTTTGGATGTTGAATCATTGGACAGAGATGGGAAATCGCATAGTAACTCCGCGAAAACTAGACGTTTCTTTGATTTGGATTTTATGAATTCCATATCAAACTCTTGCAAAATAGCTATCCATTTTGAATATTTTCCCCCAAGCAACTGTCGCAACAAGATGTAAGTCATGGGGTTGCAATCTGACAAAATGGTAGTTTTACAAAAGAGGATATAGTGTCGAAATTTCTGTACTGTTTGAACAGTTGCGAGAACCAGTTTTTCAACATAGGAGTACTTGCTTTCTGTATCATTTAAGTTTCAACTTAAATAATAAATAGGATGTTCGATTCCATTGTCTTCTTGAACTAAAACCATTGCGATGGTCGTATCTGCCACAGCCAGATACAGGTTAAAGCATTTTTTCTAATCAGGAGCATACATTGATGATGCTTTTATTAGGGATTCCTTTGGAGCATCAAAGGAAGCTTGCACAACCTGATCCCAGTTGAAGGGCACTTCTTTTTTCAACAAACATGTATAACCTTTAGCAATTTCGACATAGTTTGGAATGAACCTCCTCAGAAAGTTTGCTTTCCCTTGGAGTTTCTAAATCTGAAGCAAATTTGATGGTGGAGGCATATCAATGATCGCCTAAACCTTACATGGGTCGAGATGAATCCCGTCCTTTGAAACCACAAAGCCAAGTAAACGACCAAAATCGACACAAAACACACATTTGTACGGATTGAGTTGTATCTTGTAGTGTCGGCACCGTAGAAATATAGCTCTCAAATGCCACGAATGATCAGTCTGCTTTCGGGAATGAGCCGGAAGATTGTCGAGACATGGTTGAATGATGTTCTTGATGTCATGGAAGGTGTAATTCATAGCCCTCTGAAAAGTTGCCCCTGCGTTCTCTAAACCAAAAGGTAGCTTGCGGTACACGAATGTGCCCCACGGACAAATAAATGTAGTCTTTGACTGGTCCTGTGGGAGGATATTTATTTGATTATACCCGGAAAGTCCATCCATAAACGAAAATATTTCGCATCTGGCACATTCATCAATTATCTAGTCGATGAAGGGTGTAGGCTAGTTGTCCTTCAGACAAGCTTGATTTACATCCCTGTAATCGATGCACACTCTAATTGTTCCCTGCTTTTTCATCACAAGAACAATGTTCGATACACAATTAGTTAGAGGAACTGGGTAAATGAAACCAGCATGTAGAAGTTTTTCAACTTCCGCCTTGATGGTAGTGGCTTTCTTCGGGTGCACCTGCCGAAGCTGTTGTCGTACTAGTTTGACATCTGGATACATCTTAATTTCATTTTAAACTATGCTCGAGTCAATTCCTGGCATCTCTTCATATGACCATGCAAAGACATCTCTGAACTCGCGAAAGAGAGCGTAATATACTTCCAGTTCTGAAGAAGAACAAGATTTGCCGACATGAATATTCTCTACAACATCTGGTTTGGTTGGGATATTTATGGCCATGGTTTCTTCAATATTGGACAGATTTCACTTGGAATTTACCGTATTTACAGTATTTGATAGAAAATAATAAACTAAAGGATGATTAAGGTCACTTGAAGAATCTTCGTTGTAATCCAAAAGATGGGAACGATGGTGGTAATCTTCCCATGGTGCCTTTCCTATCATCATTGACTAAATAATTCCTTCGTCTGTAGAATGTACATGCGACCAAGGATCTAAAGAGGTACCATATTCCTTTGACCTATCTACCCAAACACTCGATGAGCATTGATTTGGGTTTGCCACCCATGCCGAGAACATTGATTGCTACAATATTTCTATTGGGTTTGGAGGTAATACCTGGCAATGATCCAAGCTAACATCATGTTCGGAAATCCTCTGAATAGAAGATACCATATTGCAGGTTCCTACCATGGTCACTTCCGCGAGATTGTTTGGAGGTAGTAGGGAAAAAGTACCCATCAATGTAGGGTCTTTTCGGAGGCCTACTCTGATATTTTGAAGCGATGGAGAGCTTCCATGGATCATCAGGATGCTTCCCGTAACTTGTGAATTGTTGGGGAGAAAGGTTTGTTGGTCAATGATTGTAAGTCCTCCTTGGAAAGGAAATGCAATCTTTCTGAAGTATGTTGACACAATAACAACCATGGCATAAATCCATGGCCTTCCCAGTAGGATATTGTAATTGAGGTTTCCATCGATAACTTCAACATCAGTTTCTACTGTTTTGCCCCCCAGCTCCACTTGCAAGTTACTTAAAATCCCGTATGGGGTGTATGTTTGTCCATCGAATGCTTTTAATGTCGTTGATGATCTTGAAAACGGTGGTGATCCTAAAGTTTTCCAGCAACTCATTGACATAATGCAGGTAGATGCCCCCTCATCAATAATTGTTCGATGAACAGTTTTGCTGAGGGCTTTCACTTGAATGAGGAAAGCGAGTTGAGTTGGTAACTGAGGTTCATATCCTTTATGATTAAAGGCCACAAGATTGGAATCCGCTGGGTCAATCCCACCTATTAATGATAATAGAGCCTGCTTTTTGGAGGGGCAATTTTGCAATACTTCAAGTGTTGACATAGCGGACGGTGATTGGGCTAGGTCCTCTACTATATTATAATTATGTGTTGCTCTGGAACGAGGATTAAATGTCGATTTGTGTACTACTCCCTTTGGCGGCTTTATCTTTAGCTCAAGAATGATGGGTGGCACAACATCGGTCGAAGTTGTTATCGAACTACTAGGTTGATCAGTAGCCTTGTTGTTCGACAACTGTGGATTCCCGTAATCTTTATTCCTTGTTGATATCAAAGCATCATTTTTCTGTTTTGAAATGGACAACATAAGCACTTGGGACGGGGAAGCATTGTCGCTAGCAACCATATTAGTTTCTGGGTTTGGAAAAGGATCAGTCAATACCGCTGAGGTTTTTGAGTTCTTGAAGAATTTCGTAATCTTAGCTTTATGTGGATAGTCTTTCATCCAATGATCCTCATCACATATAAAGCATGGATGACTGGGTTTCTTTTGCCCAGAAGGGTTTGCAGAAGATTTTTCAAGAGAAGAATCATCCTGTTTCTTCTTTTTGCTCTTCCCTTTCTTCTTGCCCCCTGGTTGCTTCAGTTCTTTGCCTTTGTTATTCGACATAGCGTTAACCTTCGAGGCAAGAAGTTCTTCATTTACATTTTGACCAGAAACTGTACAGGCTTTCTTAGATGTAGCCTTTATGATTTTCGTGCTTGTCGTACCTATCACGCCATCCCCGACATGAGAGTCTTTGTTTGATTTAGGAGGAGGAGGAATGGAAAACTCTAGTCTAGGAGCATCAGGGATCCTGTCATAGAGCGTGCCAAACTGAGTATAGATCAAGTCTAGATATTGCGCACGAGCAATGAATTGCTCTTCAGTGACAACCCCTCCTTTAGCCACATCTTCTATAATAGAAGGTAACAATGACTTAAAAAACCATTCAGCTAGCAGCTGATCAGGAACATATGTTTTTACCATTCTACGATGACGTCGCCACTCATGAATATGATCAGATATGTGAGTGGTTGTCATCTTCTTGAAATTGGTAAGAAGATCTGTTCCTGTTTCGTACCTTATCGGTAATTGAAAATGGCTTAAAAAGGTTGTGGCAAGGGTGCTGAAGTTATCGAATAAAACTCTAGGAAATTCGATGTACCATTTTGCTGCCGAACCAGTTAACGATCAATGGAAAAGGCGAAGCCTAATCGAATCATCATTGAGAGTGTTGGACGAATACCATAGATGAAAGGTGATCACATGATTCGACGGATTGTCTCCCGGATTTCCATTGAATTTAGGAATATCTAACAGAAGTTTATGAGGAATCGCCGGCCACCAAGGGGCATAAGCAAGTGGATCATTTGTTAGATGATTTAGATCTGGTAACTCTAAATTCACAATGAAGGGAAAATGTTGATTCAGGTTTGGTGAAGCATACCCAGGATAAGATGGGATTGCCTGAGTAGTGGGTCTTTGCATACCAGCATAATGTATCTGATGCTGATAACTTTGATAAGGTTGATGGGCATAACCATTATGATATGATTGATGGTGACTGTTTTGAATATATGGCTGCCCATTACCCACAAAGCTTTGTTTCTCAAGTCCTTGGTAAGCTTGTTGGAATTGCAGTTGCTGATATTGCACCAGCCATGGTTGTGAAGCCATTTTTTATTGTCCAATACTAGATGTTTGACCAAGATGAGGGCTAATAGTACCTGTTTGAGCCTAAGTTGTTCCAGTTAAGGAGCCACTAATCGGTGATTGTGGTTGTGTTGTGGAGACAAGAGGCTGTTGTATTACGACCTGAGAAACTTGAGGTTTACATACAACAGGCAACACTTGTACTTGCGACGCCGTCACAATAGCCAGTGTAGTGGGGATATTCGACACAGGTAGATTTGATTGCATTGAATATACAACTCTTGGCTGTTAAGGCAGTATTGGCACCCAACCACTGGATGTGATTCTAGCTTGACCCGAATTCTGTTGTGAACTCTCATATGGTTGTTCTCCCGGAGGGAACAATGAAAGGGCACATTGCCCCCCATATGGCAGAAATCCAGTGTTCAAAGGAAAGGTTGGCCTCTGGAGACTGGACTGCCCAAATTGATATTTTTGTGAAGGATCAATTTGCTGAGACTCAATATAAGAAATTACAGATACTATTCCAGATGAAAAAACGGGAACAGACAATACTGTCAAAACAGTCCCTGGGTGGACTTCATCTAGCGGTTGAGAGCTAGTTGGGATAGATGGTATACCAACAAACATTGTTGGAGTGGCGACAGGAGGTTCCACTACTGCTGTGTCAGATGACATAGTCCTAGATGTCGATGGTTGTTCAGACATATCGAGTCTTTCCAAAATATTTCCTAGTGATTCTACAGGAACTTGCGATGAAGGATGACTAACTTCTGTTGTAGAAGGATATAAGTGGATCCCAGTTGCAAAATGCAATGGGGTACTGGATGGAAGATCCTCCGTAATCTCTTCTATAGCAATCAATCCAGGTGGAAGAGGTAGACCGTCAGGTCCGTAAAATATTTCTGGTGCCAAAGAAGGTGTAGACTCTACAGCGACAGATGTTGGAGGAGTGACACCTTCTGAAGCAGCCCTAGATGGAGCTGGTTCAGGAATAGAATTGTTTACCGTTACACTAGGATCAGTCCTAATGTCCTCTTGTGACTGCGGAACTTCTTCTATAGAGGTAGGGATACCAGAAATAGTTGGAGTAACTGGAGTCTCTGAGGATGTTGAAACACAAGTTTCAAACAAACCAGGAGACTTTGACCCAATTAAATGAGTTCGCTTGGCTCATAATGGTTTCGTTTCCGGAGTTAAATATGGTTGACTTGTTAGTCTCTGTGAACGATAGGGTTTTGATTGACTTTCTTCCATGATTTCAGATTACTTGATCAACTCAAAATAACAAGGGAAAATATTATTCCGAATTAAATGAACTTTATGATGCTTTGACACAACTTGCTTTTTCAATTTTTACGAGTCAAGAAAAAGCTAAAGATGACTCTAGTTGCCTTTTGATTTTTAATGAGCCTGAAGTGACAAGTGCTCAGATGGACCTTTTCTTTTAAGGAGTCTGAAAAGGAATGAAAGTGACTACTCTAGAAATCTAGACAGAGGGATTACTAAACCAATCGCAAAACTGCAGAATACTTTTTACAGTACCACAGTCAATCTTCCCAAACGTTGTGTTCAGTGCATTGTGATCGATAGGGTGGCAGACATGGCTTCCTAAGGATAAAGGATATAGCCTATTGCAGTCTCCCAATATATACTCGACAGTACGTGGGAGCACAAGTCCGTACTGGCACTTGTGGTCTCAAAGAGGAGGAATCACCCAACCTGTGATGAAAGCGATAGTTACCAGGATTTACAATGCCAGAATATGTCTCTAGCATAGACTTCTAAATGTTGTGCATTAGGTTCGAAAGCGTTTTTATGTTCATTGAAATTTATTTTACAGTTGATCTTTCTTAAGAAGTTTGCCTTTAAGGTTCACCGCGTGATGTAGATATACAACTCCTAAATATGCAATCTAAGATGATAAACAGTCATTTACTCTTCTTTTTGCAATGAAAATCCTAGCTACTAAGGAAAGAGAGAAAAATTATTTCAACATAGAGCAGAGAGCACACACTAAAATGCACTGTCCTAAATCAATCTCCACAAGCAGTCTAAATGCAAATGCACATGCATGTATTTGTTTTCCGCTTTCTTAATGTGTGAATGAAAAAAAGAATGCTAAGTACAAATTTGAATTATCTTTTCAAAGCGACAGTACTAACAATTTTCTTTTCAAAAGATGAAAGGAAGACAAGGATGACACTTTGCGATTTTGAATTGAAAACAACTTTCGATACTTGAAATACTACCAATTCAAATCAAATACAAGAGTAACGGTGTAATCAACTATCAAAAAGAGGAGGATTCTTTTCGTTGACTGAAAATGACACTTGTGACACTTTCAAATCAAAAGACAACAGTCCGATTAAGCCACTGTTTGTAAAGGAGAACTGTAAATGGTGAAAAATACATAAAAACATTCACAATTCTTTGTACAATGGAGGCTGAATAACGCAAAGGAAGGGAGTTTCAACAATGGTATACTGATCACAGACATCAAAAATCCTAAATAAAGCTGAAGAGAGTGAAGAAAAACCAAAATATGGAGGCAGAAACAGTTTTATCTGATCATTGCACCTGTAACACAAGGAAACAAGGATGCATCTCACCTACAGCCCATGGGAGGTGCGCATCCAGAATATCAAAGGGAGACAGTGCGATGGTCCAGGGACGAGACTGGGCTTGGTTTTTGCTCACAGTTTGCAGCTTAGTTCAGGGATTTAAGCTGAGCTAATGATAGTTAGTAAATAAAAAGTACAAGGGCTGATCTAATGAGGTTACTAAAGCTACCACCAGGGCACTTAGGATGTTTGCAAGTCAGTTGTTCAGTTTATAAACAAAACTTAGAGATGGACTGAAGCACCATTGATCTACTTTGCACTTGCATAGAAAATGCAGTTCGAGGGCTAGCTGGCTTAAATTTAGGCTCCGTCTGTAGTTTATAAAGCAAACAAATATTAACAAGCAAACAAGATATTCGCTCCCCAGTGGAGTCGCCATTTTATTATCAGGAAAACTAGTGTCCATTCAGAGTTGCTAGTCCCACTAAGATGGGTAGTTATCTTAGAAACAAACAAACTAAAGTCACTTGTGTTTTCCTTTATGAGAAATAGATGAGAGAGAAGCAGAGAGTACCAACCTCAGTCTTTCGCTTGGCTCCTTGCTTGCTTCCTCTCCCCTTTGACAGATCTTTGCCTCTCCTTCCTCTCTCATCCCACTTCAAAGAACACTTGTAGAGTCAAACCAACATAATACCATCAAAGCATAGAAGTCTGTAATCACAAACAATATAGGATCAGATATATATCAACCATACAAATGCATATATCAATACAAGATTCAAATATACACAAGAATATGGAGGAAAACTCAAATAGCTTTATTGATAGAATTAGTAGAAGAGAGGATTACAACCCATTGGTCTGACCCAGCGCCATCCTCCTAGCATGAAAGCCCTCTTCACCTCATGAAAATATTAGATCACCCAACAATATAATGCTTGCATAGAGAAACCAACAGCACTTCCTTACAAAATACAAAATTCCAGCCTTTGGATCTCTAGGATGAGGGATCCATATATAGATGTTTGCGGGTGGGTGAGTCAGCTTCTGGGATTTTGATTAGTGTCATCTCTCTGATAGTTCTTGGTTCCACTTGGAGATTTCATGATCTCTTACTCATCCCTGGGCGAATTCAGAGAGGCAAGTGTCAAATGGGCAGTTTGTAGAAGATTCTCTGGGTTTCCTCCTAGCCAACTACCTTTGCCATTTGTCTGCTCTCGCTCATCGCACCCTACAGAAGGACTTTCCAGTATGCATCACACTTTTTGCATGTGGTAGGTGAGATGCATCGTACCCTTAGCACTGAGCAGTTTGTATGGTCCTGTTTTGACCAGTTCTGAGTAGTTTTTCAGGGAGAACTTCTGGGAGATGATGTAATCAACTGACCTTCTCCTTTATGGTATGAAACAACACTTTTAGGGACTTAGAAGCCCTTGTTTTATGGACATATGTGATTGGAGTTGTAGTGCCCAAATATGTCTATAACACACACTATTTTATTTTAGTAAATAAATCAATGGAAAAGTCAAATTGCAGTTATAAGTTTGTTAATCATGTGAAAAGAGGAATAAGTAAGGAAATAGAATTTTTCATATATATGAGTGGTGCCTTTATATTAATAAATTATAATAAAAAGTAACACCTATGTATGATATTGTTGATACAATTCCATGATTACATAGAGTTTAGGTTGAACTCTTAATTTAAACAAAAATTATTCCTCGTATTAACCATAACATTAAGTTATTGGTATGCATACTCAACTCTTAATTTAAACAAAATTATTCCTGGTCTCAACCATAACATTAAGTTATTGGTATCCACACTCTCATTACGTTCACATGTTTATTTGCAGTTGAGGCTAGAGAATAAATTCTTAAAATTCCTTAATCAATAAGTCAATTGTTTGACAAGCTTTAAGCAAGAGGTTGAAGGCATCATTCTGAGAGAAAGAAAGAAAAAAAAATAGTTTCAAGTACCTAATATCATTACCTCAAATAAAAGATATTGTCATTTTCTTCCTTAGCTAGAGATGAAGATCCGTCTAGATGTTCATTAGAACATATAATCTAATGTGTAGAAAAGAACAAGTTTTGACCAATTGTATCAAAGCTCATGAAGTAAATCAAAAACGTCAAACATCATAGCTTAATAATACATAATACTTTTTGTCAATAAATTGTTATAAATGCACTTAGTATGAAATTACCTTGTTAATTGAGTTATTTGTGGCCTTTAACTTCTTTTATAAGACCTACATGTTCACAAAATTGTTAGTGTTTTGAATGCTATAATCCAAAGATATCTAATTTACATTTAGACAATCATATATATTATTTTATTTTACATTTATCAAAGATATAAGTATTATGACATTTATTAGTTTTTGCATGATTATATAAGTCAATTCTCTATATAAAATTGTAATAAATCAAATTCTAACTAAACAATATTAACATTTTATATTATATTATATATATATATATATATATTATATATATATATATATATATATATATATATATATATATTATATATGAGTTTATAAATTTAGACATGGATAATATTTCAAGATCTAGACCTGAGGGATGAATCAATAGGTGGTTATTAATTATTGAATTATGACATGTAACCTTACGCATGAGGATTGAATTGATACTTTATGTTAAATTGTTAAGGTGAGAATGCTTAATTTGATACTCAACGATACTCTAGTGATAATCTATATACATATGTGTTTAAGTCAATAAATTATTAATAATAAGGTTGCCATAATTAAATAAACATTAATGGTTGATAAACAATGATGAATTTTCTCTCTCTCTCTCTCTCTCTCTATATATATATATATATATATTAGTTAACTAAGCTAACAATTTTAGAATTTATATTGTAAATTTCAATATTAATTTTTTTTTTTATCAATACATAATTAAAATAGTATCATTGATTAAAAAAATATATCAGATTAATGATGCACATAATGTTAAACTAGTGTACCCATGAGAAGTAAATATTTAGAATGCCATAAACATCAATGTAAGATTTTTTTTTTACACTCAGATAAATAAATATGTTTACCAAGAATGATTGTCCACCATAATGTATGCAATTGTTTACATAAATTTAGATAGGAGTAAATATAGAATTATACATATTTACTACGGATATTGCCCACCAAAATTTATGCAAAGTTGTGGTAGAGACTTGAGATGGAAGAATTATTAACATTGTAATCAAAGAGAACCCAACTATGTGTCCAAATGGTTTGTACTCTACTATAGGGCTAAGCCCATATTAAAAGAATAAAGCAAAAAGAGATTAAACTAAATTTAAACTAGATCTACAAATACTCAAGCGATTTACACTAACCTCCCTCATTTTCCAATTTTTTATTTTATCACTTCATATTAACAAACTTTACCCATTTTATGTTCAATTATATTATATTTAAGCCATTATGTCGGATGTGTATATATATTAACATGTGTATGTATATATTGTTTAAAAACGACTTATACCTAGATAAATGTCTATAATGGAAGGTATATTGAAAATGAAGAATATGAGATTTAAATGTACATGAAACATATTATATTGACAACAATATCATGTTATCAATGAATGGGAAGATTAAATAGAAGGGGTCTCATTATGTAATTAAAAGGGATACTATGGTCTATATGAACATTGATAAGAAAATCATTCCATTATAAAATAATAATGAATTGAAAATCTAAATTAAAAATACTTCTTGGTAATTATACATCTAATTTAGGATTAAGTATTGTAATAGTATGAAGAAATGAATGTCCTTCATATTTGTTTTACTCTAGTAAAGAGCAGGGTGTTGATAGGTGAATAACAAGTTATGGAAAACTAATATGATAAATACATCCTTTGGATGATTACAACTTGTATTATAGTTCCAAAAAAATCATCTAAGGAGATTTTTTGTTCGAACAGAAGAGTTAGGGAAATAACCTAATATGATTTATTAGGAACTTCATATGGTTTATTAAGGAATAAAATTTTTCATTGACCGTTAAATGAAAATTACCCCCTTAATTTAAAACATGGTTACCTTAGGAACTAAAGGGAATGCAATTCATGATTGATTGAAGCATGATTTGAGATATTGGAAAGATGGTGTATTCATCAATGGTTGTGAAGTTTACATAAGTATTCATAAAATATGCATACAATTTGTTTCACCACAGGGTTCAATTTGGGATAGATGATACCAAAAAAAAAAAAAAAACTATTAATATCTTATAACAATAAGCATAAGTGCAACAATTATGTGGCACATTCTAGGATAATAATAATCACCTTAGATAATAAAGAGGGTGTACTAAGGTGTACTAAGGGAGAGAAAAGAAAAGAGGAAAATTTATATGAATAAGGATGAGGATCATGAATAAAGAGTTGGTACTTAGTTAAATGGAAAGAAAAGTCAAGTTGTACACCATTGATTAAATGAAAATTAAACAAAACCATGTGTGATCCTAATAAGAATTATGTTATTTAAGTATAAGAAGATGGGAAGCATTTCTACAAAATGAGAATCTAAAAGAAATAGTAATAAATGGACTAGAGAGAGACCATTTATGAGAAAAGATGGGATATGCGATCATAAGTTCATTGGTGAATTCATGACCTTTTCAAGGTAACATTAATGAGAGGAAATACTAAAAATGAAATGAAATAAAACAAGCTAATTGAATTGAGTAAAAATCCTAGAAGATAAATAAATTGATTAAGAATATAAGACACCACAATCAATCTACAATGTTGTGTGGATTTGACTTGACAATGATAGTAAATGGTTAGCGAAAAGAAAAGAACAAAGTCATAGCAAAGGATGGCAGAAATAAATTATCCATTCCATTATGCGCTTCACCCTTCACCCTTCTCACTTCATAGCCTAACTTGGAGGTAGTACTTGTATCGGAAAACTATGGTTGGGTGGTGAATAAATCTGATTCAAACAATTACTATAGATATTCTTGAATAATATAAGTGTCCTTACTGTTGAGGCCCAGTTTTGCCTAATTTTGATAGCCTTCCTAGACTTTACCTCTCCCATTTTGAACTCTCCTTGACCCCTAATTGTGCTTATTTCGGTTATATCATCTAGGTTTTGTCAAATGGGTGCTATATGCTTGAGGTATGCAAATTAACATAAAAAACATGTCATTTTAACTTAGCCTTAAGCGTTCGTTAAGCTAGTTGTTTCCTTATTGAATTATCATGCCAACTAATCTAGAAATCTTATGCAGATTTGCTTCGGTTCGAAACAATCCCACAATTTCCTATATACACCTCATGTGTTCATATTTCCTGGAGACACCTTGAAATCCTACAAGCGCGGATTTCTCCCAATCACCAGGATTTCCTGCAACAAAATCGATGGTTAACTATGTTCCACTCACGTCCAAATCAAATGAAAACATGAGTTTTTTGGGGAATTCGTCATACATGGATTCTATCCTATTGGCTGCTTCAAACCCACCATCAAAGCTGGCTAGATTTAGAGACCTCTTCTCGTTGGCTGCATGAGGGGAAACTCCAGCTATGTAACGAATTTTGTCTAATCCATGCTTTCTATCATGGATTAGACTGAGTAGAACTAATTTTGACAATCTGTACAAGTATTGATAGCTAATAGCTCATATTGGTAGTTTTCCTCGTTTGAGCCAAACATGGGTGTTTGAACTTGTATAAATTTGTTATGTTTTATATTACATGGGGTTCGGTTGGATTTTCCCACAGCACATATAAGATTATACTCGATTGTAATATCTTCAGATTAATATAATACTTTATGTTATATCTATTCTACTAAGCAAGCCCTTTTAATTTTGAAGGGGTTGTGAGTGAGGGAGAGCCCCTTTTGCTCACAACTCCCTTAGTTGTAGTGCGTGTGAATTTTAATTATTTTATGCAGTAATAACTTCTTTACACAGCTAGTGTACTCTTTCTGACAGTTCAGAAGCAATGTTCGATTGATTGAATGATCAAGTTTTCATGTTAATGTGTTGATTTCATTTAATCAATGATTTGATTTACATTGTTAAATGATTTCTTTATTGTTGTAAGTTTGATTTCCTATCTTTTCTAATCAACATCAACAATACTAAGAGTTGTAGAGGGATGTTTCAATCCACTCCATAGCCTTTTGCTGCCAAATGTTGATGTAGAAAAGAGGCATTAGTTCTGTGTATGATTTACTGGCTTGATTAGTAAGCACTCAAGGTATTAAGCCTACATATATTTTTCACAACATCTCACAAGCTTACCTACCCCGGGTTGATGATTTATGTTGACAAATTATAATTCTATAATTTGACTCAACATTTTGGTGCCATTGTTGGGGAGGTGCTAAGGGATAATACCAAAAGTGTTTTTAGTATTATGTGTACTGTTTGAAATTTCTAGGACTAGGGGGAGTTGAAGTGGTAAGATGAAGGGCAAAGCCTACGCACTTGTAGAGGTCAAAAATTCGCCAAAGTCATGTCATGATTTCTTGGTACGTAGTTTTCTTTGAATTTTTTTACATAGTAGATGATAGGGTCCAAAATTTACAAATGTATTTTGCAGTGGTGTGAGCACCACTTCATTTACTAATAAACTGGCAAGAAAAAAGAAGTCCGCAAAAATAAGGAAACAAGGGAAGAAGAGTCTAGACAGGAGGTCTATGGTGCTAGAAAGAGCCCAGAGCATATTGCTACTTCCACAATAGAATATTCTGAAGGAAAATCTTTTGTTGCTTCCTATTTAGAAACTCCCCTGAAAAGGAAGGCAACATATTTGCTCAGTGGTTAGCCTGAAAAGGAAATCCTCATTAATCCTGTTCAAGAACCATAATTTCAAACCATTGATTCCACAGAATCTGTAGTTTATAAGTTCATACTCCTTTTTGGTTCAATATGGCTCATGTAGAAGGAACTGGTAATACAGATGGAGGCTATGATGAGAAGGAAGAGGAATTGCTCACATTTGAATTCCCTTTCAGGGAGACTGGTGGAGCAACTCAGATGAAGAATATTCCTCCCTCAGCCTTGCCTAACTTTCGTGGAGTCTCCAGTGAAGATGCTGATGCATGTTTGTTTAAGTTCGATGTGTTACACAAGAGCTATGACTATTCTTCCAATTCTTAGAAGCCGAAGTTGTTTCCTGCAACATTGAAGGATGCAACTCTCAGGTGGTTTATGGGGTTGGTTTCAAACTCCATTACAACCTGGGATGACATGAAAAAGGTATTCTTGAAGAAATATCAAGATTATTGCAAAAATAGGGACCTCGGGGAAGAAATCTTTGGCATGACTCAGAAGGAAGGGGAGAGTCTCGAGGATTTGGTGGAAATATTTTAGTACAATCTACAGAGATCCAAGATGAATCAACTAAGAAAGGACAACCAAGAGAACAATTTTTCTCAGGGCAATCAGATCAGAATCTCTGGATATTTTGAACTTAATAGGAGGAGGTGACATATCAAAGTTAAGTTATGATCATGTGTGTGAGTTGTGTCGGCGATATTCAAGAAGAGACTATAAATTTGGAGGAGGAACAAGAGATACTTCTTCCAGGCTTGTCAAGTCAGTTGCTAGAGATGGAGTAACCAGCGTTGAAATGGGTAATCTATCTAAAAATTTTAAAACTGATATTCTTAACACTTTATCTTCATAATTAGATGATTTAAAGGCTAAGAAGAAATAAGAGAAACAGGAGGAACTGGAGAAAGCCCTAGTCGTCATGGAAAATTTTAGGGGCTAATATTCGCAGGTGGGCTATTTTTCCATGATTTTTCCAAAAAAAAACATTCGCCAATTTCTTCTTTTTCTAAAAATGATTCACCCAAATTTTAGAATATAAATTTATTTTACCTTTAAATTTACCAACATTATATAGAGAATATAAATGAGATCATTATAAATTTAAATATTTCTAAGAATATATAAATAAACATTTTATAGGTTTTCATATTAGGTATTAGTGATATTTGCTAATGTTTTTAAGCTTCAAGATAATTTTCCATCCTTAAAATTTTTCATGCTAGCTGTGTTTTGCTCGAAATGCAGGAAGAAGCATGCCTTGAGGGAGTGTCCTGCAGATAGTATAGAGGTATGTCGAATCTATGAAGTTGAGCATTTCACTGATCAATTCCCTTCACTCCCTGAGATTAAAGAAGCATATCTTGCAAATCAGGGAGCTATCCATGCACTTTATGCAATGACACCTCAAAGACTATGGTAGCCACGTCCTACAGGTATGTCTCAATCATGTGTTCAAGTTAATTATACTCAGAATCATATGTGGAATATTCCAATGCCCTGGAAGCCTTGGCCTCCACAACAACCTTGGCAAGGGAATGTTTCTTACCCCACTGCACATAATTTTTCCTCTCAAAACTTTTATCCACCATAGCCCACACCGCAATAAATGATTCAACCTCAACAACAACAACTTCAATTGCCTGCCCCACCAAATCAACCTCATCCACGCAAATTCTTGATCAGCTATTGTCTAACCCCAACAATAAAACCATCCAATCTTCTCACAACATTGGATTGGTCACCACTAGATTTTTTGCTCCACTTTCAGGAACCACAGAACTGTTGCACCCATCAACAACAGTGTTACCTTGTATCTTGTAAAGAGTTCCAATCCAAACTCCTCGCATCAATACCAGTGCTCCCCAAACCATCTTACAAGTATCCTTCTCGAACACTATTTTTACACTTGCATCATCCAGCGTGCTTACAGAAATCAAATTTCTGGCTAATGCAGGAATATGCAAAACACCCAGAATTGTTCTAACCCTTCCACCTTGCAACTTCAACTTTAATTTTCCACAACCAATGATTCTAGATTTCCTATCATCCCTTAAGAATACATCACCACCATCGTATTTCTCATACTCGCAGAACCACTCTCTATGGGGAGTGAAGTGAAAGGATGCACCTGAATCAATCAACCATGCCTCATGATCTACATGTGTACTTGAAGAAGCCAAGTACACATCCCCACCTTCATCTAAGGTGGTTTTTGCCTCTGCAGAAGGAGCATCATCAGATCCCTTTCCTTTGTCAGAATATTTAGATTTATAGTCCCTTTTGTAGTGCCCTTCCTTTCCACATTTACAGCGAACTACCCTTACAGGTTTTCATGGAGATTTAGATCTCTCTCTAGATTTAGATCTCCCACTCGATGACTTATTTTTGTTTCTGTTTTGGGACCATCCTCGTACAGGAAAGGCATCACCATTCTTGCTCTCCATATTTTCCTATCTCATCTCATCCGTCAGCAAGGATGAGACTATTTCATCAAACTGCAAGGTAGTTGCCTTGCTACCTATTGTAATAACCAATCTATCCCACAAATCTAGTAGAGAACACAACAAATTGATGCACGTATCTTCATCTGAAATTTTAATATCAACAGATAATAACTGACTTACCAGGGTATTAAATGTGTTCAGATGCTCTATCACCGAGTCTCCATCTTTCATCCTCAGGTTATACAGCTTTTTCTGTAGGAACAGTGTATTCACCAGAGACTTAGATTGGTACAAAGTTGCTAACTTGTCCCACAAAGACTTAGTTGTAGTGTTGGGTCCCTATAATACTAGTGATTACCCCATTACTATTGTAGTTGTACCCCTTATTAATATTTTTGTGCCCCTATTGTCCCCATATTGTTATTACTATGCCCCATAGAGTCCCTCTATTGTTATTTTTGTGGCTTTATATT
>APFE030074289.1:9224-36075 GCA_000404065.3 Pinus taeda
AAAAAACTAATATTTAAAACTGTCGAAAAAAATACGGAAATTCGAGAATTCACTGATTAAAATTTTCTTAATCAATAAATTACCTTAATTTTGAATATTACATTCATTGATTAAGAATCCGCCCCTCCGACGAAAATAGAAAAGTCAAAGAATTACCTTTAACATTGTTTAACAGTATAATGTTTTCTTTTTGATGGTAACAAATTTCTGGTGGAATATACCTATAACCTTTAAAGTTTTAAACCAACCCTAAGGTAAAACAATGGAATCCAGATAGGCACACATCTGGTTGGAATGACCAACAACATTATTCTAATGTCTTTATGGAAGTACATTGCTTTTTGGCCGGCCAGGTATTTTAAAGTTCACTGGGCGGTTCAAACTTCAAAGTTGAACCAGTGTCGGGCATTGATTGATTGAAAACCAGATATTTGAGGACTAAACGGACCGAGTTGTCGGAAAAAAACAACTGAGAGCAGTGTTTCTTGCCCTATTATATGGCGTGTTTCAGAGTTTCGAGAAACAACCAATCCAACGCTTCATGGGGGCCCAGATCTGGATGTGGGGCTGCCCATCTTTGACTTATAGATACAACGGCCGGTGCCCCTTGTGTTTGCAGATCGGTTGGTCATGTTTTCTTGGTAGATGTGGTAGGAAATCTGCAGAACCAGGGGCTTCTTGATGGAAAATCTGCGGAACCAGGGGCTTTTTGATGGATAAACTAAGCGACAATGGCCATTGCATTGATAGAAGGAAAATTAGTTGAAGTTAATGATGAAGGCGAGGGGAGATGCAGTGGCAGAGGAAAAAGGGCTTACGGGGATTCGATCACAGTTCCCCTGCAAGCGAGAATGGCATGTGAAAGTGCTGAAAATTTTAGCATATGTAATCCTCTCAGGTTCCTCGATCGTCTTTGGCATCGTCGCAGGCTTCACCATTACGCATTATTTGAATAACCAGACAGTGTTTTTCCCCGTGGGAGAAACCTTGCTGTCACCTCAAACATTGTCGGAGGTAGTCGGTTGTAGCAGGAAAGAGGACCCGGCGAGATTCGAACACTGGATTCGAACAGTATAATGTTTTCTTTTCTGAATCAGTGAACTTAATATTTAGTGCACGGAATCGAACTCAAACTTTCAAATTAATTCGCAAATCGAATCGAACCAACGAATTTTCGAATTTTTTTCGGCAGTACGGCCGAATTTGGTAACTATGATCTAAACTGGGATTATGCCTATTAAACCTCACGTATTATTCTTATTAAACCTCACCTATTATTTGGAACATTCAGTTGTATTCTAGGCTACAAGATGCGAAATCATTTAAGTTTGTTATGATTTCGAATCACAAGTAAACAGAGCTGTGAGCATGCAATAATAATAATATGGACAGTAATCTTATTGAGTTTGGATATGTCGTTTTTGACCCATGCACTCTTTCATTAACTGTGAGATGCAACACCTCAATTTGCTCTCAGATTTCAACTCCTACTTTGCATATGACGAAATATACTTTGAACATTTAAAATCCGATTAAATATGATTAGATATGACTATTACCAAAAAAGGATTTTGACATTCATAATAGTAAGAAATATTCCTACTATGAGGATTTTGATATTTTTTACTATCAGATGTATAAGATGTTTGATATTTGGTGTATGCCGGGATATATAGTTTTTTTTCTAGGATTGGACCATAAGAAATCAGACCAAATCTTCACCAAAATTGGACCATAAAACTTTTAAGGAACTAACCATCAAACCACATTCTTAACATTACCTAAAATAATGTGGAATGGGCAGTGCTTAAAACTTAGACATTAAACAACTTACCAGTTTATATCTTGACTTATTTCCTACACTCCATCTAAGCGATTAGAGATGCATTATGTATTTACCATTCTAGATCCATTTTAATTATGGATCTACAAGGCGTAAAAGAGGGATCAAATCTCCTTGCATCTCAAAAGATTTGACCCGTCTTGAGGCTTGGTAGATCTGGAGTTACCATAGATCTTGGCTAGCTTAATTCCACCTCTAAACAGGCTAATTTTTCACATGAATACCATGGGTCAAAACCGTATGTTCACATAAACCTAGAGCGAGGGATCAAATCTCTTTGCATCTCAAGAGACTTTCATCTCAAGAGATTTGATCCGCCCTGAGGCTTGGTAGATAAGGAGGGATAAAATCCCTTTGCATCTCAAGAGACTTTCATCTCAAGAGATTTGATCCATCTTGAGTCTTGGTAAATCCGATGGATATTGGCTAGCTTAATTCCACCTTTAAATAGGCCAAATTTCACATGAATACCATGGTTCAAAACTGTATGTTCACATAAACCTGGAGCTAAAAAATGTCTAGTATCTTCACAAAGTCAAACTTACATTAACAAACAATCAAAGATTAATAAAAATAATAATATATAACTTTTATTTGAATACAATATTATTATTATTTTCATCTTGATGTAACTTGACCAAGTATAAACATTGGCTTGGTAGATCCGGAGTTAAGATGGATCTAGGCTAGCTTAGTTCCACCTTTAAATAGGCCAAATTTCAGATGAATACCACGGGTCAATACCATATATTCACATAAAAGTGGATCTAAAAAACCACTAGTATCTTGACAAAGTCAAATTCACATTGAGTAACCATCACATATTAATAAAAAATAATAATATATAGCATTTAATTGAATATAATATTATTATTACTATTTTCATTTTTATGTAACTTGACAAAGTATAAATGTTTACATTTTCCATATTGCGTTGAGAGCTTCCTAGATCCATCTAACTCCATACCTTCAAAGTTGTTATATGTAATAATATTAATATTAGATTTAATGATTTTTTTTACAAATAAATTTTTTTTTTTTGTAAGCTTAGTAGGACATTTCATTCATTCATTTGCAAAAGAAGGTTACATCCATGAAAGACATTCTATGGCCCCAAACTACCTTGTGAGAAACTAGGTCTATTGGCCATCAAAACACATTATAATCCATCAGACCTGGGTCCTTAGTGCTGAAACTGGTAATTCTAATTGAGGAAGGCACACAATGTGCTTCTCAATTTGACCAAGTTGAACATTTTGCAGCTGAATTTGAAATTGGATAACTTTCAATTATTTCTAGATTTTGTGGAACACGGGGTCAAGTTTTATGGAACCTATAGATTTCATAATAGATTGATCTATTATGCTCTTCATTAGCCAATAAAGATGCATTGTATGCTTATACTAAGTGAGCTCACCTCGGGTATCGCTTAGGTCAGGGAACAATAAATGTAAAATCCTCCATCTACACTTCATGCTCAGCCTGGTAGTTAAGATATGCCACCTAAGACACAATAATATGCCTCACCTTGTAAGGAGGACTTGTATTATATTCTTGAGTCACCACATTGATACATTGGGCATCGATTTTTGCACCAACACTCCTTGGTGGTTAAGATGAGGGGGCTCCTCGCCCATCCTAGTGCACATCCTTTCTAGTGTACCCTCGACCCCTAGCTCCTGATGGGCCAACACATGAAGATTTCCAAGCCATGTCTAACAAACACCACTTCACCAAAATATACTCTTCTACTCAAACAAACCAAGCCCCCGATCGAACACAGACTAGTGGGCTCCCAAATTAATTATACATGAGACATATACAAATGATAGGAGCAGGAAGTAAATGACATTAATCCCGAGTCATATGAGATCGTAACAGGTCAAGAGGGCCAACCACCAGTGTCACTTTTCTCCAATGACCAGCACCTTATGCTCAGACATCTCTCGTGAGAGAAAGAAACTAGGGATGCTCTGTCTCCACAAAAGCGAAGAGCTACAAAATGACTCCTCGAGTCAATTCGCATATAGAAACACACCAAACAAATATAAAACTAGAAGAAACAAGATAAAGGAGATTTTGGAAACCCAGTCTATACAAACACATAAGCAACCATTCCCATAAGGTGACTATTCCTTCTAGAAAAGACAAGTAACCAAAATTTTTCCATACATTCCCATTCGAATCAGTAAAATATCATATAAGATGGAAACCAACACACAAACAATAGATGCAAGATAAAATTTAGCCACACAAACATTCTCGCCTTACAAACAGGAAATTCTAAGTCGCACAGTCATCCAATTGTAGGAGGGGTTGACTACGTTTCACGAAACATTCACAATTATAATATGATAAGAGTAGGGAGGGGTCAAAAGAAACAGAACATACCCAGTTACCAACGCCATGAACCCAAAATTTTTGTTCACCCACACACAGAACCTCCCTATCGAGCTTTCCACCAAAACGAGACCCATCTATACCTTTTCTTGATGCTTGAAACAACACTATACCATAGAGAGAGTGCAGGGAATGGGTTGCATGCCTTCACCACCAGTGGTTAAATGAGCGATAATGATTTACTCCCACCTTAAACTCTCCCACGTGGCCTACCACCTCACCAACCTATTTGCAAATACAATGTACTGGAAGGAGCCTCCTTTCCACACTACCTCCCATATTATCACCTTTAACAAGAGTTCCAAGAGGGGCTATGATCTGCCACACACACCGATAGGGGATCATGATTATTTTCTTCAGCATGGTCGTGGTTATGGTGGCTAATATGAGCTAGAATAAGGAGAAATGGTTCCAATACTTTAGGATGGTTATCCATCCAAGGGGCATCGAGGTTGTATCCATATGTAAGCATCACTAGTTAGCCAAAAGGTCAGCAACCTTATTACCCATGTTGACCACATGTGAGGGAATAATATAATCAAAACATGCGAGAAGAACACTTATATCCTGAAGCATACATTCCATCCTCCAACTCTCACTAAGGTTCTCCCAATTGGTACCATGGTTTATCTTTTTGAGTACCTAAATTACCAAATTAGTGTCTCCTTCCACCACCAACTCTCTAAATCCTTCTCGTCTTGCAATGAAGAGATTGTTCTTTATTGCATCGAATTTAACCTCATCATTACTTTCATAGCCACAATCAGTTGCATAGATATGCAGAACCTAACCCTTGGATTATCTGAAATGATCATTAAAATCTGCATCGCCAAGGTTACCTTTGGAGACCCCATCAAAATTAAGCTTAAGGAAACATGTAGGAGGGGTTGAAATTTTTTATGGAGAGGATCTAGGGGATACTAAGAAATTCCATGATGGTGGAGCAAGAATTTGAGGTGCAAGATTTAGGGTTATTAGGATTCGAGCTTTGTGAGGCACAACCTACCAAGTATATGGAACCTTCAACAAAATGAGGGGTTTGTACAATCTCTTATTTATAGAAAGCTCATAATTTCTACTTTTGAAATTAGCCATTCCCAAATTCCACAACCATGTGATAATAACATCTAATATTTTGCTTTGGTTCTCAGACTCATTAAGCGTTGAATACCTATATTATTTTAATAAATAGTGATATTTATAAGATTTCAAATTTAATTTAAAATAAAATATATTATATAACTAAATTATATTGACAAACATGTTTGTTTTGAAATAGGGCTTCTAGAATTTTATTTTAATTACTTTTAATTATTAAAATGGAGGGTAAGGATTTGACCTCCATAATATATTTTAGAATATTCTTAGTAGTAATGGTAGAGAAAAGGTGGATATTTTTGTCAACAATAGTTATGCCATTTCTACCCTTTTAATTAAATTGATTAATTAATAAAAATTTGCATGAACATGAATCATTATTTTTCGAAAATGTGATATTAGTAAGATCTAGTATCGGGGCATCATATTATAACAAAGTCTATTTACAGGTTAATAATCTCCATGGTAACATAGAAGTAGAGGTGAATATCTATAGTTAATAATCTCGTTACATACTTTTTATTTGTATATATTATTTTATTTTTAATAAATAATAGTGGCCTAGTCTAACTAATAGATGAAATGGATTTTTTTCTAGAATTTGATAATACAATTTGTAGTAAAATTGTGAATTTTTATTATTTAAAATGCATTTTCCAATGTATAAATGGATTTGACACCCTAAAAATCCTTTGAGGCACTAAAAAATTTAAACTTGGGATATTTAAAAATCTCTACCAGATTTTGAAGAAAATTGACCAAAAGAATTTGTTTGAAAATTTTTCATTCCATCTATTAGTTAGATGTAATACCCCTTGGTAAGTTTCTAAATATTGGTTTAATAGAGTTGAAAGACATTGTTTTACTTTGTGGGCCATGGGAAATGCCAAAATAATATTTGACATAGACATATATTTTTATTTAGTAATTTCATAATGTTAATGTGATGATCATGAAATCATAAATGGTAAATAATGCTAGAGAGGCTCATGCCAAAGTAGTTGAATAAATATGGGATAGGCGGTCACCTTCCCAAGTTCCTCATTGGAGATAAAATTTCAAAAAATAAATCCAAGAGAGTAGTGATGAACATGAGGTAGGAAAGGTGGGGAGAACACTACGGAAGTCTAAAAAATTATTATTACTAAAGGATTCCAATGTTGGTTGCCTTGTGGAGTCCATATGAGGCTTGAATGCTTAGATTGTGAAATTTTGACCAAGTCTAGTTGGGATCATATGGTCATTGAAATATAATTTTGAACTCATCACTATTTGAGAATTACTCTGCGTGTGAAAAAGGCTCAAGGGCGGACACAGTGATAAGACTGATCTCATTGGTTGGGAAGAGCATTGCTTTCCTAGTCATTTTTTGGTTTGCCAAATAACTGATTAATTTCACTTCTTGTATTGACTTCTCAACATGTCTGTAGTTAATTAATGAGCATCGATGATAGTATTTTGTAAAGAAATTGGGCCTATTTGTTTTTCCTTTGTTATAAAGAAAAGAACTCAGTGATTGTGATTAACTTCATACAACATAGGTGGTAATGGAAGAAAAGGGATTGTTTCCTTATTTTATCTTTATATATGGCTTAGGGTTAGTTCCCAAGCCAAGTCAACTGAGTCGACAACCTGGGTACAGTTCCTATTTCATCGTAAAGTAAAGAAGAATAAGTTATAATATGTGGAATTTAAAACAAAAACTATCTGCTCATAACTAATTATAAATGACTATCAATCTTGTAGAGGTCTAGTACATGGACCAAATTAAATAAATAGAAATCTAAAAACAATCGTTAGTCCGCATGAAAATATACTGAAATAGATATAAACATAAAACTAATTAATTATTGTGCGGCCAACTTAGATGTTGAAACCAACCAAGTAATATGCAACACTATTATGCGGCCAACTTAGATGTTGAAACTAGCAAGTAATATGCAACACTAGTATTAAATACATTTCAACATAATACAAAAAAATACTAAATAAAAAAGAAATTTATGCTACTACATGCACACCTTTCAAAAATCCTTGTCAATGATTATGAAAACGAGAGGGTTGCTAATGATAAACATGGAAAAGTATTAAATTTTCACCACATAACAAATAAAAGTAATGTTACCAAAAAAAATGTGCACACATACTGTAATGGTTGTACATTGCAATCAAGCAGACACATAATTTATGTTGTAAACCATCTCTTGGAAAAATTAGACAAATGTACTGTAAGAATTCAGATTCGATATAATCAACGTAAACATTGAACTGAGAAAAATCCAAATTAGTGTAATTTCTTTCTGAGAAAGGAAAGCCTCAACAAACCATCAAGGTTTACAAAAATCATAGTACTATAACATTGTCCAAAATGGGAAAACAAATTTGACACTTTGGATGTGAGACCAAAGAAATGCCTACTAAAATAAATGTATGCAGCCACAATTTAATTATAAAGAGCACCCACTCTATGATATAAGTTGGAAAACCCCTAATTTACATGGAAACATTATAAACCCTTTTCTAGAAAAGGAGCTTATGGGACTTGGGAAGCGACATGGAATTACATATTTAAGAGAAGAACCTAGAACCAAAGTCACAAAGAGAGAATAAATTATAGGATTTTTCACCAAGTGAGTAACTATAAGGTTCACAATCCAATAGAAGATTTAGAGTAATCTCCTCTGCAAAGGGAAAAAACTTGGGAACACACTGAAAAAAAATATTTACCTGAGGAATCATCGACTTTTATCCATATTCTCTACCTATTAACGTACAGGTGTTAGAACCGATTGATTTGAATACCAAAAGGAAAAAATAATGAAAATCATTTTAATGCAAAGCTCTATAAAATTCCTACCTTGACAAATGCCTTTGGATGCATGTGAGAAAAGGCTTCAAACTCCTAGAAGTTTGATAGAACCCTAAACTGTGTTGGAAAAAAATGGTAGCAATAAGAGAGAAATTAACAATCCAAAAGACACACAAAATAGATAGCTTTGTGCTATGAAGTAAAGACATGAAAATATACCCACACCTAGTGGAAGTTGCAAATCCATTGAATTTGGTTTCTGGTATTAGTGGAATTCTTCAAATATTCTAGATTTGGGTGCACATGAGGCAAGAGGAGGAATGAGTGGCAGAACACCAAGAAAGGGTGGGTAGTTACTTTGTAACTATTGTATTTCCATTCCACCATCTGATCAAACCTTACATTCCTTATCTGTGGATCTCATACTGCATCCCTTAGTGAGGATCAAGTTGTACCTGGTGGCATGTATCTACCTAGTATCTCGAAATTTTTCCCCCATTAATATATGATAAGAAAAGCATAATGGGTAGGGTAAACTTTAAGGTGGATTCCATTATTTAACATAGAAATAACATAGTGAGTATAGACATAAAACCTTTGAATGAATCGGATGGGTGCGCACAATATCAAATGTTCTACACAATCCTTAATGGTTTAATTAGTTATGATAATTCCTATTATGGCATGAAAGGTTAAAACACTGGTAATAAATATCAATTATGAACAAAGAACCTTAGTTATGAAGATAATATCAACAAACCCTCTCTAAAGTATACAAAATCAAATTCATGTTATGTCATAAATAAATAAAAAATTGTTTGGTTTTGTGTTAAAGTACTGTGGTATGTTACAATTGGTATGAGAGCCAAGTTCCAATGTTGTGGGTTGATTGGGAAACTAAGAGAATAGCATAAATTTTTCTTGTCTAAAAAGCCGAATAAAGATGAATAGAGGAGTTAGAAATAAACCAACCATCAAACCATCAATAGAAGAAGAGATAGTTCCATTCACTAAAGCTAACCTGGAGATGTGGGTTCAACTAGGGGAGGAATATCGAAATACAAATGTTGCAATATTTGAAACAGTTCAACAATTAAAAAATGAGTTGGCAATATTGAGGGTCAATACTGAAAGTTTGATGCAAGAACAAGAAAGGATTATGAAAATTCTTTCAGATAAACAAAACCATATACCTCCCATCCCAAGCCTTGATCATGGAAATGGGGCTGGGAAAAATAAGACAAAAAATGATAACCTAAAATATGAAGGTGACCAAGAAGATAACGAGGTGGAATCCAAAAATGTGTCTCCTCACAAAGGACCTAAGACATAAAAAAGTGAATTATAGGGAGAATTTAAGAAAATTAATCCCCCTACATTCGATGGTGAGGTAGAAGAAGCCCCTAAATCCTTGTTGATTAATATGATAACATATTTTCATATTTATGACTATGATAATAACTTGAAGGCTTGGCTTACAATTTATTAGTTACAAGGAGAGACCACCTTATCATGGGAAGAGGTTAAAATAGTACAAGGTATTAACAAAAATAATGTAATGTGGGAAAACTTCCAACGACATTCCAAAGACAAATACTTAAAAGATTTATTTTATGACAAGAAAGAAAATGAATTATATGATATTAAGGTAGGACAAGTTTCCAAGTAGGAATTTATAACAAAGTTTACATCTTTAATGAGATATTGGTATGAAACCATCTCACAAAAAAATAGAAAATATGGATCAATGACTTACAAATAAGCCTCTTCGAGGTGGAAACCTCATTTACATTACACAAACGAAAAATCCTTGGATGATTCAATTGACAAAACCTCCTTTCTATGTATAGGAGTCTAATGGGTCACAATATAATCAGAGCGGAGATAACAATAATAACATAAGGGCACCACAATTGGAATATTGGTCTTCTATGGGGCACAACAATAACAATAAGGGGGCTACACTAATAACAATGAGGGAATACACTAGTGTTATAAGGCCCTAACATGACCCTCTCCTTCAAAAAAAGTGTTTTCCTCAATGCTTGAGTACTTCTAGATGCTTTTGTATAAAATTCTCATCCTCCCATTTGGAATCTTCCACGGGTAAGTTCTTCCACTTCATGAGATAGTCTGAAATCGATCGATTTCATAACAATCAAGCTCTTGTTTCCATGACTTGTTCGGGTTCCAATATGATTTTTCCTTCCTCGTCATGTTTTGGAAATATTGTGAGAACTCAGATCTTGTCACCTGTAATCTTCGTTAAGCATGAGACATGGAAAAATGGGTTCACTCTTGAAGATGTAGGAAGCTCCAATTTGTATGCCATAGTACCAATTTTTAGCAACACCTTGTAAGGACCATAATACTTTTGTGATAATTTATTATCCTTCTTAGCTTGCTAGAGGGAAATTTGTTTGTATGGTTGTAGCCATAGAAATACCCACTCGCCTACATCAAAACTTCTTTCATTATGATGTTGATTCATATGTTGTTTCATTGTACTCTATGAAAAAGCGAGGTTATCCTTTAAGAGATGGAGAAATTGTTTTTGATGCTCTATGTGATATTCCACTGCTTGAACCTTACAATTTTCTATTAAATATGACGTGATGGATGGCGGATGACATCTATAAAGTTCCATAAATGGTGTCATTTTTGCTGCAGTATAGAAGGAAGTGTTATACCACCGTTCAGCCAGAGGTAATCATTTGAACCACTACGTTTGTTTATCACATACAAAGAAACGAAGACATCCTTCCAAACATTTGTTTAGTATATCAATTTCCCCATCTGATTGAGGATGATAGGGTGAAATATGAGCTTATTGAGTACGGAGACAAGAAAATAATTTCGTTCAAAATTTTGAGTGAAAATAGGATCATTGTGACTTACAGTAATTTTTGGGTTTCCATGTAGCTTTTGAATTGTTTCAATAAATATAGTAGCAATTGTCCTTGCTTTAAGTGGATGAGATAATGCACAAAATTGTGCATGATAGGTAAGTCTATCAACTACCACCATGATGACATTATTTCCTTCGGACATGGGTAAACCTATGATAAAATCCATTGAAACCTGCTCCCAATGTTGACTTGGAATGGATAAAGGTTGTAACCAACCCAGGGCTTAATTGTCTCAACTTTATTTTATGGGAAAACCAAGAATTCTGCCACAAACTTTTGAATATTGGCTTTAAGGCCATCCCAAAAAAATTCCTTCTTAATCATGTGGTAAGTTTTTAAAAATCTTGAGTGCCCTCCTAAGGGAGAGGTGTGAAATTCTAGAAGAATCCTTTATTTTACTTGGGAATTATTACAAAGGTATAAGTGATGCTTGTAAAATAATGCATCATTTTTCCAACTAAATGTATTAGATGTACTAGATCTTGCTGAAACTTTTGAATGACTGCCCAGACTTCTTCATCATTATTCCAATCATCTCTCACTTCAGTTATCCAATCTAGTTGGATAATAGAAATGGAACAAAGAAATGCTTCCACATCCTCATCCTTTCTTGAGAGTGCATCTGCAACAACATTTTTCTTCCTTTTTTTGTAGATGGTTTAAAAGTCATAAACCAACATCTTTGTGACCCATTTTTGTTGTTCCTCTGAAGATAATATTTTTTCTAGAAAGTGTTTAAGACTTTCATGATCTTTTTTTACCTTGAAGTTCCTTCCCATTAGGTAAGGTTGTCATTTCTTAAGTGAATGTACTACTGCCAACATTTCCTTCTCATAAATAGATTTATGTAAATTCTTTCCTTTGATTGGATGGCTTTCAAAATAAACAGGTCTTCCTTCTTGCATTAAAACAACACCAATTTCATTTCCTTAGGTATCACATTCCACAATAAAGGTTTTTGTGAAGTTTGGCATAGATAAGACTTGTGCTTGTCACATTTCCTCTTGCAGATAGTTTCTTTTGGAGTCCAAGAAAATGCATCTTTCCTCAGTAATATTGTTAGAGGTGCTTCTCTTCTCCCATAATTCTCAACGAACTTGTGATAACACCTTGTCAACCCAAGAAATCCTTGCAGATGCTTTATGGATGTGGGGATTTTCCATTGCTTAATGGCTTTAATTTTTTTAGGGTATACGTTAACACCCTCATGAGATATATATGACCCAGATATTCCACCTCTAGTACTTCGAAGAAATATTTGGAGGATTTTGCATATAATTGTTTCTCCTCCAATTGCTTGAGCGCCTTGTCAACATGGTCAACATGATCCTTCCAAGACTTGTTGTAGATTAGTATATCATCAAAAATACTTACACAAATTTTCTCTGGAAGGGTTTGAAATTGGAATTCATCAAACCTTAAAATGTGGAAGATGCATTGGTAATGCCAAAAGGAATCACCAAAAATTCATAATGATCTTCATGAGTTCTAAATGTTGTTTTCAGAATGTCTTTGGTCTTCATTCTTATTTGATGATATCCTAAATGAAGATCCAACTTTGTAAAGTAAATTTCTCCATGTAATTCATCGAACAATTAATCAATGACGTGAATGGGAAATTTATCTTTAGTAGTAAGCATGTTCAACTTGTTATAATCCAGAAACATGCACCATGATCATTCCTTCTTGTGCACCAATACTACTAGAGAAGAGAAAGGACTTTGACTAGGTTGAATTATACACGCCTCTAGCATTTCCATAACCATACATTCAATTTCACTCTTTTGGGCATAGGGATATCTGTAAGTCCTGATGTTTGGAGGAATACTTTCACGAATCAAATAAATAGCATTATCATGATCATGAATAGTTGGGAGGTATATGCGAGTCTCAAATACCTTGGAACGATTGTCCAAAACTTTTTAGAGGTATGGAGAAATATATGATTTCGATCTTTGAATGTATAGATAACATCATTGTGTAATTATGCCCCGTTGTTCTTTCTTTAGAAGCTTTGTCATGCTATTAGAGTCGATTATCTTTCCTAATTTTCCCGTCATACCCCTTAATTCAACTTCCTTTCCTTCCTACAAAAAATTCAAGACAATTTATTGAAAATGAAAAGTTATTGTACCCAAAGGTTGTAAGCATTAGAGACCTAATACAACTTGAGCACTAGCCATTTGAATGGAAAGAATTACACTATTCAATACATATTCTCCCATCGATAACTTCATATTGTGGCACTTTTCAGAAAAATTTATGTTTCCTCCATTTTCAACAATCACTTGACACTTTGGTGCTAGATATAAGAAATAATTTAATTCCTTTCTTATCTTACAGTCAACAAAATTATGGGTACCACCCTAATCAATCAACACTATTTCGTTTTTCTTCTTAATGTGTCCTTCTATCTTGAGAGTTTGAAGAGCGGTAATTCCTGCCAATGCATTACAGGATATGGTTGAATTCATTTCTTCTTTCTCTAGGGTTGATTCCTCGTGTATATAATCCTATTTTCATGTTTCTTTTTCTTTCTCTTCCTCCTCTTCACAATATATGTAGAATAATTTCTTCTGAGCACAGTTATGACCTTTAGTGTATTTTCTATCACAACTTTAACAAAGCTCTTTTGCTCTTTTTTCCTCCAATTGTTGTGTTGTCAAACTTGTATGTTGGGGAAGACTAGGGCCGTTTACATTTCCATCTTTATAGTTTTGAATGGTAGAATTCCTTGTTTCCATACTTTTTCTTTCAACTTTTCTTGCCACCCTGAATGCCTTCTCCAAGGAATCAAGTTCCAAAAGGTGAACCTCATGTTGCATGTTATATTTTAAATTCCCTATGAATAAACCAATCATATGCTACTCTAGAATATTGGTTACCCTAATATTCAATTTCGTATAATCTTCAATGTGCTCCACCATTGAACCCTTTTGTTTGAGATTTATCACTTGGATAAAGAAGGTGTTTCTCTTTGTATCTTCATAATGTGCCATCATATCTTCCATAAAAATTGACCAGATGACAAGTGGTTTATGGGAACAAAGCCATCTATACAATACAAACGGATTGGGTTCTAAATATAAAGATGTAATATGTACCTTTTGTCATGGTTGCACATCCTGTAGATCAAAATATTGTTCCATATGTATTATCCAAGTTACCTGATCCTTGCCATCAAACTTTCTCATATCTATCCTTGGAATGTGGTAGTTCTTAAAGCCCACATGGGAGTCTCTAAAATTTTGATTGATATTTCCTTTGTCTTCATCATGATTTTCATGGATTTCCTTGTCAACAATGGGACACCTTTCTTCTAGAAAGTTTTCCAAACATTCTTTCAATCCTTCTATCTTGACATTCATCATTGCTTCCATATTTGATTTTAAACCGTCACTCAAAACTACCATGTCCCTTTTTATACCATCTATCTTAACATTCATCATGGCTTCCAATTCATTTTTTGTTACTTTTTGCGAGAGCGAAATTTGTTGCATTTGGTCTTACAATTTTGATATATCATGTTGCATTTTTCCTCTTCTTCATGTGTCATAGTGGAGCTTGTGGGTTTCTTACTAGGTGTTTCTATTTTATTTCTTCAAGGCAACAATTAATTATAATTGTGCTTCACTATTCCATTTTGAATTACTTCAAGCTAATTTTTCAAACCAAACTTATGCAAATGTTTAAAAAGACTACACACATTTATTTCTTCGTAGGAGATCGATATTTATTATGTTGTAGCTCTACAATTTCGGATCTCCCAGGTCTACAATTTCATCCTATGGTAGTGCTCTGAAACCTATTTCTAGCCCCACGGGTTTGATCAATATTGGAGTGTTCAAGAAATTGTTAGGCAAAAATCCCACACTTACCTAATTATAGACTTCTTTAGTAGAGTTGGCTTGTATGAAGTGCCATGTATCACTTCTTCCACCTTCAGAAATGAAACCACAACACTAAAAACTACATTCCGTCATCTTTCTATAAACTCTTATAAAACTGTAATCCAATACTCAGAACGAAAGTTATGATGCTTTTCCCAAGGTAAAATGTTTGGTGTGTAATTCGGGATCCTACAAAAACTCTAACTTCCTTGGATCATATCTCTGCAAATATAGTGAGAAAGGATCTCAACATTGGACCTCGACTTCACCAGGATTTAGGTTCAAATGGGTTTTAATTTCAGATTCTAAAACTTCGTGGAAAAAACATTATAGGGAAAATTCCATAATGATATTTTTGAGAAAGAATTTTCGAGCTTGCAAGAACCCTAACTTGTGCAGATCATATCTCCTAAAATATAGTAACAAAAGATCTGAAATTTGGACCCACGGTTCAACGAGATTGAGGCGCTAAATTCTATTTTTTTATCTTCTAAAACTTTTTATATAAAATGTTAAATCGAAACTTCCGCGATGACATGTTTGGAGCAGTGAAACGCTAGAATCCAAAGCTCTAATACCAAATTTTATTAAACTAGATCACAAAAACATGGAAAAGATGGATCAACGACTTAGAAATAAGCCTCTTTGAGGGAGAAACCTCCTTTATGTTACAAAAATGAAAAATTATTGGATGATTCAAATGAAACAACCTCATTTCTATATATAGGAATGTAAGGGTTCACAATATAGTAAGAGTTTTCATAACAATAATAATGTAAGGGCACCATAATAACAATAGTTGACTTCTATGGGGCACAAAAATAACATTAAGGGGGATACACTAATAAAAATAAGGGAATAGTGGGCTTCTATGAGACATAACAATAACAATAAGGGGCTTACAATAATGACAATAAGGGAATACACTAGTATTATAGGGACCTAGTAGATATGTTCCTTACATACGAAAGGAAAAAACAAAAGTACAATGATGTATCAACAATCTGATTGTATTCATGGAATGATTATAATTTGACAACCCCAAAACTATGGATGAAGCTATCTGGAAGGCCTTAATATGCTACCAGCAGATCAAGCAAAAGGGGAATAATAATAGAAGGTGGACAGATAAGAAAGGGAAGAAACACTCACAAAAGGATAAGGGTATTATAAAGTCTACAAATTTCAAGGGTTCATACAAAAACCAATAGAATAAAAATTCAGGGAGATTGTAGCGAAAACCTAAGCTACAAAGTGAATGAAAGCCTACATAAAATCTTAATAAACCTAAACTTGACACATCAAAACCCCCTCTACAATGTTGGGGATGTGGAAGACCTCACTATGTAAAAAATTGTCCTTATTAGAGTGGAACAAACTAGGTATCACACATTCAAGTGACATCCATAGTAAGGGAGGTTGCAAGGAGTTTTTCTAAGATCAATGTGGAATTAGAAGAGCGCCATGAAGAATACCAACCAATTATGGTGGATTTTGAAGGTAAGGTATTTAACTAAGTTGCGTCTATTTTAGCTGGCCCGAAAGCTAATTTGAGTTATGTAAGTCCTAAAATAATAGAAAAGTGTCACTTACAAGTAACAAATTTCAAAATCCCTTAGCTGGTGTAGTTAGCCATGGGGTCTAGGAGGAGGGTGACAAATAAAGTGGATAATTGCCTTGTTGTATTGGAAGATCATACAATAAGGTCAAATTTAGATTTTTAACCAGGGCCATATGATATTTTAATTAGGACAGACTAGATGGAGGAACACTAGTCTCTCATAAATTTTAGAGATAGAACAATTCTTTTCCTTGATCAATAAGGAGTTCGGTAGGAAGCTCAAGAAATTAAGTGACATTTAACATTAGGGCACATTACAGCCTCACAATTGGAAAATTTCCTTAGAAATTAATGTCAAATATATGTTTTCAAGGTGGGATATACTAATTCTAAAGAAAAGACCATCACACTAGAAAATTTACCTATTGTGCAAGACTTTGTTGATGTTCTCCCTAAAGAAATCCTTAGATTTCCTCCTATGTGGAACATAGATTTTACTATTTAATTAATTATGGGAGCCACTCCAGTGTCTATGGCACCATACCACACGAGCATCCCATAGTTTACTAAATTAAAAATGCAATTGAAGGAATTGTTGGATAAGAAAAACATTCGCCCAAGTGTGTCACTTTGGTGAGCTCCTATACTTTTCATTAGAAAGAAGGATGGTACCTTAAAACTGTGCATTGATTATAAACATTTATTGCTTAAATAAACTAATTGTTAATAGTAAATACCCATTGCCCAAAATTGATGATCTATTTGATCAAGTAAAGGGTGCTACCATATTCTCGAAAATTGACCTACACTTTGAATATCATCAAATTTGAATAAAGGAGGAGCATATATGTAAGGCAACTTCCAAAACTCTCTATGGGCATTACAAGTTTGTATTTTTACCCTTTAGACTCATTAATTCCCCGGCAATGGTTTTGTCCCTTATGAATAATACATTTCACCAATATCTTGATAATTTTGTATTGACTTTCATTGATGATATTCTTATCTACATGAAAAATTTAAAAGAGAATAAGAGGCATTTAGAGATAGTTTTGAAAATTTTAAGAGAATATCAACTATACAAAAAATATAGTAAGTGTGAATTTTACAAAGAGAAAATTCAACACCTGAGACACATTATAACTCAGGAAGTGATAGTAGTAGATCCAAAAAATACCAAGGCTATAATCAAGCGACATGTTTCCAAGAATGTAGTTGATATTATATCTTTCTTGGTGTTAGTTGGGTATTATCGATGTTTCATTGAAGGGTTGTCAATGGTGGATTACCCCATTACTTATTTATAGAAAAAAGGAAAAAAAAATTGCAATGTTAAAGCAATTTTGACCAGCTGAAACATTTACTTACCACATCTCCCATTTTAGGATTGTACATCCAGAGAAGAAATTTATGGTTTTCATAAATGCTAGTAAGGAAGGGTTTGGAGGAGTCCTAATGCAACAAGGAATAGTCGCTTCCTATGAGTGTTGAAAATTAAAAGAGAATGAACATAAGTATTCAGCTGACGATTCAGAGCTAACAACAGTGGTTCATTCTTTCAAAGTATGGAGACATTATTTAATCACAAATAAATTTTATGTTAATGACAAATCACATTAGTTTAGCCATCTATTTTAATCAACACACATTTGCACAGAAAGAAATATGGGCTACCTTTTTTATTGAATTTGACTTGATCATTAAACAACTAAAGAGAAAAGAAAACAAAGCAGTGGATGCAATAAGTAGGAAACTAATTTTTTTTTATGAAATCCATTGAACAAACTTAAAATGGATTTTATAGCACAAACTAAATATGTTGGCCTTAGTGACCCAGAGTACCGATTTCTATGGAAACAAGAAAAATTATAGAACAACAATGAAAAACAGTTGGGATGTGATATTAATGAAGACAATATTTTAATTTACAGAGACAAATTTTATATTCTAAATCAGCAAGATTTAATGCAGTTACTCCTAAATTAATGCCATAAAATCCCTTATGTTGCTCATCCTAGCTATAAAAAATTACTTACTTCCCTATGGAAAAGCTATTTCTAGCTTGGCATGAAAAAATAATTAGTGAAATATTTGACCAAGTACTTGGAATGTAAACTGATAAAGGATGAACACCAACACCCAGCTGGCTTGCTTGACCCATTGCCCATTTCTGAATGCAAATTGGAGGTTATTACACTTTATTTTATTAATAGTTTACCTAAATATAGGAGGAAACATGATTCCATAATGGTGGAAGTAGATAAATTAAGTAAGGTTGTAAATTTTATACTAGTAAAATATATGTATAAAATAGTACAAATTTCTGACATTTTTAAGAAAGAATTTTTTAGATTGCGCAGTATGCGTAAAGTGGTAATATCAAATAGGGATGTGAAATTCACATTTTCCTTTTGGAAATACCTATTCGCTAGATTTTGTACACGAATACAGTTTATTACTTCTTATAATCCTCAAATGGATGGGAAAATTGAACGAGTGAACCAATTTCTGGAGGATATGTCAATAATGTATGTGATGCAATAATTGAATTAATGATAATATTACTTTCACTTGGTGGATTTTTTGTACAATAACAATTATCATAATTCCTCAAAAAAGGGTCCATTTGAGGTATTATATGGACATAAATGTAGAACACCCATTAACAATAATAACCCGAAAGATAAACTAATGTTGGGGTCGAACATGTGAAAGAATTAAGGGTACTGTGAAAAGAATAAGGATTAATTTCAAAGATGCATAGGACAAACATAAGGCTTACATTGATAAAAAGCGAAGTTATTGAGAGTTGCAATTTGGAGATCATGTGTACGTATGTGTAAAGCCGAAAATAAGCACTTTACGTTGTGGGGTTATGCTAATATGGATCCCTTATTTTGTGGCCCATTCTAGATTCTTGCCTGAACTGGGTTGGTGGCATATCAAATAGCTTTGCCCAAACAAATACATTTACATAATGTGTTTGATCTTTCATTGTTGAAAAAATATATCTCTCACCCCAGACATATTATTGATTGGCAGGATATACTAGTAAAATAATTCATGGAAAAAGTGTGTGTATGTATGTTATAAATTTGTTCGTTTATAAAATCTAGTGGTAGCTAATTGGTTATAATTGTAGGTTGAATGAGATGGTGAGTTCACGTTTGAGCCCCTATGTATACTTGATCAAAAATAATTAATGTTGTGGAAGTAAGTTATCAAATAAGTTAAAATGCAGTGGAGCCACTTAAGCCTAGACGAGGTTGTGTGGGAGGACAAAAAGTTTATGAAGGATGCCTATCCACGTATCTTTTGAGAGCATGGAAAACACCATGATGGTGTTTCACTCAATGGGGTGGGATATGTAATGCCACCTTTTAAGTTTGTAAATATTAGATTACTTTGGTTAAAAGACATTTTTTTACTTTCTTGTTTGTGGGAAAGACCAAAATAATATTTGACATAGAAATATTTTTTTATTTACTAATTTAATAGTGTTTATGTGATGACCATGAAATCATAAGTGGGAAGAAATGCTAGAGAGGCTCACACACAGGTAGTTGAATATTTATGGCCAAGGAAGTTACCTACCCAAGCTCCTCCTTGGAAATAAAATTTCCAAAAAAAAAAGTGAAGAACTTAATGATCAAACCGAGGAAGCAAGCAAGGGGAGAAGATTGTGGAAGTTTGAAAACTTATTATTACTAAGGGATTCTAGAGCTACCTGGCTAGTGAAGTACATATGAGGCTTGCATGCTTAGATTGTGAAATTTTCACCAACTCTGGTTGGGATCAAATGGTCATTGAAATATTAACTTGAACTAATCATTGTTCTAGAACTATTCTGGGTGTGAATTACACTCGGGGAGAGACACAATGATAAGACTAGTCTTGATGGTTGGGAGGAGCATTCCTTTCCTAGTGATTTTATGGTTCAACAAATAATAAAACATGAATAAAGAGTACGGATAATTATTGTTTACTCCTAATTCTTGTATTGACTACTCAACATGTCTGTATTTAATTAATGGGCATCAGTGATTTCCTTTGGTAAAGTTACTAGGACTATTTGTTTTTCTTTTCTTAAAAAAAATAACGCAATGATTGTGACTGACTTTATATCACCTTAGTGGTAATGAAAGTAAAGTATTCATTTCCATATTTCCTATTTAGGAAGGGCCTAAGGTTAGTTCTGGGGGCAATTAAAATGAGTCGAAAACCTGTGTACAATCCCTATTTCCTCATAAACTAAACAAGAATAAGTTATAATCTATGGAATTTAAAACAAAAGTTGTGTGCTTGGAACCAATAATAGACAACTATGAATCTTGTAAAGGGTTAGTACCTTGGTGAAATAACTAAATAGAAATATAAAAACAATCCCTAGTGCACATGAAAATATCTTGAAATGGCTATAAAGATATAAGTACTTAAATATTGTGTGACCTGTTTGCCTTTCGAAACAGACAGAGTACAAAAAATGGAATAAGTCAGCAAGTAATATATGCAAGGAGAGTTTGTTACTATAGTAACACCTTTCAAAAATTCCAGATAGTGATTATCAAACTGAGAGGGTTTTTGCCAACAATAAAAATGTTGAAGTATTAACATGTCACCACATAACCAACAATACTAATGTAACCAAAAAAATGTGCACACATAATGTAATGATTGTACACTATAATCAAGAAAACATTATAATTTATGTTGTAAATTAGTCCTTGGGAAAATTAGACAAATGTACTATAAGGAATTATACTTGGTATAATCAATCTAAACATTGAACCAAGAAAAATATGACTTAGTTTAACTTCTTTGTGAGACAAGAAAGCCTCAACAAACTGTCAAGGGTAATAAAACATTATTTCATTGTATTATAACATTGTCCAAACTAAGAAAATATAATTGACACTTTAAAATGCAGTCCATATCAATACCTACTAAAATAAGGATACAGTGCCACGATTTAACTATAAATAATATCCACTATATGGAATACAAGCTAGAAATTGATTCATGCAAAGGGAAACATTATAAACCCTCACCGGGAAAAAGAGTTTATGGCACTCGGAAAGAGAAATGGAAGTATATAGTTAAAAGAAGAAGCTGGAGCTAAACTCGCAAAGAGAGAATGAATGATAGGAGTCAACACCAAGTGGGTATCTTCAAGGGTCCTAATGCAATAAAAGATATAGAACAATTTCCCCCACAATGGGAAAGACCTTGGAAACACAATGAAAAAAAATTATTTACGTGAGGATCCATCGACTTTTATCCATATTCTCAATATGTTAATGTATATGGGTTGAACCCTATGAGTCAAAGACCCAAAAAAAATAAAAATCAAAGAATAAAAACCATGTTAACACACAACTCTATATGTTTCCCACCTTCCCAAATTCCTTGGACTGAATGTGAGAAAAGTGTCCAAACTCTTGTCAGGATGGTAGAACCCTAACCCATTCAGAAAAAATTGGAAGCAATAAATTAACAATCCAAACATCACACAAATGGCATAAGGGACACCTTTGTTTCATCACATAAAGGCAAGAAAATATGCCCATACATTGTGGGAGATGCAAAGCCATCGAAATTGGTTGCTACTATCAGTGGAATTATTCAAATATTATAGAGTGGATGAAGGTCCGGAAAGGCTGTGTAATTACTCTATAACTACTATATTTCCACTCCATCATCTAATCAACCCTAACATTCCTTAGTCATGGATCTCATTCTGCATCCCGAGGTGAGGGTCAAGCCGCCATGTGGCGTATTGATGAGCCTTATCATTGGGTAATTACATGGGTCATAATTCAACTCCAATCTTATTCAAACCAACTCTTCTCACAACTTATTACATGTTTTGATTATATTTTGTTTAATGAGATGAGTTAAAGTGAGATATTATGCCTAGTTAACTAATATGTCTTGAACACAGGTTTAGAAGAGAAAATCAAGGAATTTTGGCAAGACTAAGATTTGAAACTCGAATGGGACAAGGGAGAGATATTGTAGGAGGTAAATACTCCTTATTTACTTCTCCCCCATTTCAATGTTCCTTTTCTAGTCACACCAACTTGGACTGCAAGCAGCCAAGTCATGAACATCAAAAGGAAGTTGAGCAAGTGATAGACAAACAATTAGTTCATCTCAAGTTTGGGAGATGACCCTCCCTAAATTTAAGGAAGTCATTGAGGACCTTAGTTTGATAAGTAGAGAGGCCTAGAGCCTCATTAGGATTCGAATTTTTGTTGCAAAAACTCTATTTATTTTCGAGCTCTAGACTTGTGGAAGACTTTGATCTAATTTTCTGTTTTGGTTATAAGAATGATCTTTTCCTTGATCTAGCATTGAGTTAACTTAGAGGGTTGAAGCTATTTGGTTAGGGCCAAAATACAGTAGAAAAGGCTCCTCTTCTTCTATCTGTATGCTTAGCATAGTTTCATAGATTCATGGTCAAACTGTCTTTAGAGGTATTTCATTACAAGTAGTATATATTTGAATAATTGTTTATTAGTTTTCTTCCATTTGTGCCTTACATCAGTAGCAGGTTAGAAGAGATAGAAGAAGCACAACAAAGTTTTCAGTAGGTGTCCTTGTCTCACTTCTTCCTTCTGGGATCATCATTTGAGGAAAAAACCCTTATGTAGTACCAAGAAGACAAATTTCCATTTCTTTCATAAGATTTAGAGTTTATTGTACTTGAACTAGAATTTGATCATTTTTTCAAGTGTAGGATTGCATTGCCATCTCTTCTATCTTCATTCTTGTAGTAGATCTCATCCATGATTCCATTTTATTCAGCACTTTCCTCATGCATAAGGTAGAAAGTTAGTTCATTAAATTCTACTTTTCTAGGTCATGATAATTCTTCTTATTTACATGACTTTTTGAAAATTACACATGTTTGCTATAGAGAAGGTGCTTCAATAGTAGAAAGAGATCTCATAGCAAGAAACCTCCTTCCAACTTCATCCACCCATAGGAATTCCTTTTTTTCAATGAGAACTTCACCAATTTCATCATTTTACATAGAAATCACCCTAAACATGTTGGACAAATCCAACCATCTCCTAAACATTGTTTTGGGTTTTAGGTGATCCTAAGCCTTTTCTCACTCCATTCCACCCATCAACCACCTTCCCTATGCCTTCCAAAACTTTTGACACCCATTCCTTTTCTTGCAGCTGTATCCTATAGAAATACAGGGAATCTTGTAGGTTTCTAGTACATCCTATAGGTTTTCCTGTAGTGGCTTGTTTTGAGGCCGAATTAAGGGAAAACCTCTAGGAATCCTCCCAAGGTAACCCAAGGGTCTCCCAAACCTTAAAACCATCTCTTTAACCTTCAATCCATCATCCAACATCCCTATGCCACCTACCGAATCACCAAAAGAGATTAGCTTGTACACTTGATTTTTCATGAAAAACATAAGAAGACAAAGCAGATTTATTATAGTCCTTTACATGCATAACAATGATGTTTGATGTTTTTGATTTCCATGCTTAGGAAAGTAGCAAATTTTTCAAGTTAATTTAGCATTATTTAAAAGCATAGCTCTTAGCACTTAATTAGGAAATGGTGTGCCTTAGCATTGAATTTAAGTCCTTTTCATGATTACAGTAGATCAACCCTCTCTTAGAGTAGATATCTATTAATTTCATCAAGGAACCAAACCTCTTCTACATCCATAGAAGTTTGGCTTGAAAACCCCCCTAGTGGTCTCTCGCCAGTTGAACAATAACAAAAGGAAAAACCGTCGCTTTTACTTGTGTATATAGCATTGCCACCTCCAAGTTTGTATGAACCTCAGGTTCATAAAGTAATTTTGGTAGCCCAAGAGTTGCAGCATTCTTGTTGCAATATTACTGCTCATCACGTTTTGGCACCATTGTCAGGGAGGTGTCTGAGTAATATGTGACTACTAATTTCTATCTTCTATTTCTTGTTTCTAATATTCTACCATTAGTTTCATTATGAAAAAGTAGTTTAGTTTCTTCGTTTTCCATTCTACATTCTTTGCTTTCCTTTCCATTTTGCAAGTAAGATTTCAATTCAACAATTAGTTTTTAATTCATTTGGTGGGTTTCATTGAATTTGCAATTTCAGTTATGCAAAGTACTTCCCAAAGTTTGAAAAAACACAAAACCAAACCAAAAATATCTCCTTTCATGCCTTGTAGGAACAGGGATAACTTAGGGAAACTTTTGCCAAATACCCCCACTACATCAAACAAGCTAGCTTCCCTCTCCTTCGGTGGCAGTGAACCGGAGGAACCCTTAGGTGAGCAACGAGACATATTTGAATAATCTATAGGGGAAGAAGAAGTAAAATAAAAACCCAATCCTATCGAGCCAATGGCGGAAAACATAAATGATAGAAGCAATAGAGAGAGAGATGAGGGTGCCTTCCCCATCATAGAAACCAAAGCGGACACTAAGATGAAAAATATAAGCCCCTCTTCCCTTCTTCATTTCCATGGAATAACCATAGAATATCCCAACCGTTTCCTATTTTAGATTGTGATTATATGCCAAACCTATGACTACACAATCGATGAGTAGACGTTGAAATTATTTCCATCTACCATCAAGGATGTAGCTTTGGGCTGGTTCATGGGTTTACCTGGAGATACATCACAACTCGGGCTTAGATGCAGCAAGACTTCAACAACAAGTATCAAGACTACTGTAGGTCTAAATATAATAAAGAGAAAAATTTTAGGATGACCCTAGGTAATGATGAATCCCTAGAGGATTATGAAGAAAGATTCCAGCTTAGTTATAAAAGGGCTAGATGAACACTTGACCCTAAGTACTGAAGTTGGTCCATCTTAGAGAAGGAAGGGAAGACCTTTTGGATACCCTACACTTGTTAGCAGGAGGAGATATCTATGAGTTTCCCTTTGACGATATCAACACTGTCTTTAGAAACCATTCTAGTGAAGCTAGGAGAAAGGGTAGGGGAAGTCAACCAATGGTCAGTACATCCTCTTCCAATTCATCCATCAAGGGTGAAATTCGAAACATGCTAGAAGATTTCAGGACTAAGATGTTGCAAACCCTTGCCTTACAAATGGATACTATGCACAGTAAGACAAAATAGGTTGAAGCAAAGAGAGTCTTGGCCATTTTCTATCCTAGTTGCACCAGGAGGCACTCTAGGAATGAATTTCCATTGAATTCTATTAAAATTTTCTCATTCTGTGAAGAAAACCACTACATAGACAAGTGCCCTTCCTTTCCTAGACTCAAAGATGTATGTCAAGGAGTTGAAGGGGTCACTGAGTAGCTCTGCAACATAAACCAAATGAGACCTCATAAGCCTAGGCCATACCAGCAAGGCATGCAAGGGTCATCCCATACATATTACAACCCCAACCAGACCACATCCATACCTTATTAGGGACCCCCTACTCACCCTTCTTGGTCTACACCATCTCCTTGGTCCTTTGCATCTTAGTATCATTTCCAACCAGCCAACCAATCATTTCAACCATATGCTCTGCCACAACCTCAGTGGAACGCACCACCCTAGGGGTGGAGGCACTAGTACAATAATGTTCCTATTTCCTTCACCACCTACCCAACCACACTTATTACACTCTTCCCCACCTAAATAACCCCATATTCCTACCCAGCCAAATCTGAACCTAAACAACAGATAGGCACAACAAGTATATAGTGGAGAGACACCATATCCAGATTATGTTGTGGAGATCTAAGAAATTAACTTGAGATCTGGGAGAGTTCTCCTCGATAACCAATCTCCACCTCCACCTAGGGAGGTTGAAGAAGAAAGAGAGAAGAGCATTCTTAAATTAAATCCAACCTTTCCTCAGAGATTAACTCGACCACTCTAGCTTACCCCAGAAGAGATTTAACTTCAGGGAGAATTGAAAAACCTATGCTTTAAGATTCCAGTTCTCCAAGCCATTAAATATGTACCTATTTACAACAAGTTGATTAAGGAAAAGTGCTTCAAGAATCTAGGGAGGTGAAGAGGAGATTCCCCTACCATTAATGGCACTGGATAGTTGTCCAACTTAATGTTGGGGTAGGTAATTTGTCCAAAGTGCTTGGACCTCGGGATCCCTGTAGTATATGTGCACATCAATACCACCATTGCTCCACACACTTGGATTGATCTTGGGGCTTCCATGAATTTGATGACCATGGACGCCATGCTCAAGCTCAACCTCCAAGGTTCATTGTGAAATACCACAATAGTCATGCAACTTGCAAACCACTCGACGATGACCCTTGAGGGGATTGTGGAAGATGCGATGGTCTCGATTGATCGTTGGGAGTACCCTGCAGATTCCTAGTTCTCTAGCCT